>VRLP01002208.1:0-96347 GCA_009660295.1 Lophius piscatorius | reverse complement strand
CCTTCCCCGGACTAAGCTCAGCACCATGGGTGATCGGGCTTTCTGTTCTGCTGCCCCTCGTCTGTGGAATGCCCTCCCTGACCATCTCAGGGCTCCACAGACGTCTGACACATTTAAAAAAGGACTTAAAACTTTCCTTTTTAGCAGAACCTATAACCTTAATTAACATTGCTGCTTTTTGATAAGGCTTTTATATAGTTATTATTTTATTTTTTATTGATGCTTTTATCTGCTTTTGCTTTGTAGCACTTTGAGATTTGATCCAAATGTAAAGTGCATTATAAATTAAATGTATTATTATTATTATTATTACTTAAACATGACACAAGAAGTTGTAACAATTTACTATCTCTGGTCCACTATTTACCAGAGAGTCCCATCCTGACATTTTTTAAGGCAAATCATGTGATGATGAAGGACATGCACGAGGGGGGTTACATTGTTAGGAGTACAGGCTTTTCAGTCTCATGCTGGTTCAGTGATATAATTGAATGTTTCCCCTATCTCATAGAATAGAGGAAATTATTTTGGGGGGGCAGATCTTAATGAGGACATTTTTGTCATCTGAGGTAAACCAGGTTTTAACAAGAAACATAAAGTCCAATGTCCTTTCGCTGATTAGATTACAGTATAGATTGCAAAGGTCTAAGTGGTGAGAGCTCCTACATTTAGTAGAGCCATATAAATTGGAGGCTGATCTGCTTGTGATGGAATGTACTGATGTACATGGCTTCCTGAATCTGTACTTCTTCCTGGAGCTTTTGTTTTTCACTGCACATCTGGCAGAAATCTACTTTGGTATACATATTTATTTATTACTGGCTATAAGATCTTTTGTAGGAGCAGGCAGACATAGACTAATAGAAGTTTAAGATATTAGACGGTCGCAGGTGAATTTTGCCACAACAGCAGTGTCACTGATAACTGCCTGTCTGTTTGTCTTAGCAGAAGATATAGGCTCATATCTGAAAATATACGACTGTGTTATCTACTTTTTCTAAATGTAACATGGGAAGTTCAGACTTATTACTGCAATAATTACTGACTTATCTGCAATTTCCCCCGTTGTGGGACTAATAAAGGTTTATCTTATCTATCTTATCTATCAGATGAAGTTAGTGAAACTGTATGATTGCTGTATTCATTCGTGTCGTTAATGATTTAGTTTAATATTTGACAACTGTCAACTAAACAAATGCAGTGCGATCTGTGGATTAGTTTGCCATTATTGCATTGCTATTGGTTCTTTTTTGTGTGCGTACACTTACAATTAGTTTCCTTTGAGAAGAAATTAATGAAGTCATAACTTGTTATTCCATCTGTCCGAGAACACTACATCCATTTAAAATGTACCATGAATTTAATCTAAAGCATTATTGAAAACTTTGTCATAAAATGAAATAAATAAATACATAAATACATTTAATTTATAATGCACTTTACATTTGGATCAAATCTCAAAGTGCTAGTTTTGACCCATATCTCCCCAGTACTCCATAACTGACCGGTCAACAGTGGTTCTGGTCCAGGTCCTGGCTTCCAGGGAGTGTCCTATCACTGTTGGGAGAAAATTTCAAATCCATTGATAAAATTTAATCATATACAGTACAAAACCGTGAAATTATTTCTCTTCATTTGTCCCATCCCTAAGGAGCAGTGGGCAACCCCTGTGAAGTGCCCTTTCAGTGTCTTGCTCAAAGAACCTATGTTGCTTAGACTGCTCGGCTAAAACCGCTGATCTTCTGATTGGGAGACGACTGCCCTATCACTGAAATCAGTCATTTCCTCAAATGTTTCATTTTCTTTTCTCCTCTGTTTGGCTGCATTTGTAGTCTGACTCCAACAGTTTCCAAAGATTTCTTGGCCAAGTTGTTGTTTACGTATTAATAAGTAGTAATATGCAGGAATCAGTTTCCTTTCATTTAATCTATTCATTCATTAACAAAATATAAAAATCAACAGGTAGACAGTACAAAACAGAAGTGATAGAGATGTCATGGTATTGATATACATGTGTCCACTAAAGCCCGCTGATTTCAGTACTGAGAAAATTATTGTCTCCTCCCTCCTCCCTCCTCCCTCTCCCTTATCCTCTCTGGGAGGTGGTGCAGAGTAGATGAACAAGTAGAACCCTCCCCTCAGTATGAGAAGAAATGTATGAGTGTGGTTTGCTTCTGTGGCTTGTGTTAGATGACAACTATTAACTATTTACAGAAGAATATCTGACAGTTGTCAGCTCTCCTTACAGAGGATGAAAAGGAAGAACCAGAAGTGATATGGGATTTACTCAGAGCTTACCCTGACTTCTCCTCACTGCTCATCGTCATTACTCACATTCAGGTAAATTTATTTCACACATTATTACAGTTGATAATTTCAAAAATTCATTTTATCAAAAAACTTTTCCAGAGCTAAACAAGTCACAATGTGTTGAAAATCTAATTTTAGTCAATGTAATCTGTGAGAGAGGGATTTGGTTTAACAGTGCTAAGAAGAAACATGCTGCACTAATGGGACTAAAGCTCTTACTGCCTTTAAACCTGTATAAACTGAATCTTCAGTTTTGGCTGGTTAAATATAAGTTTGCTCTAACTGAAATGTCTGTATGTAATTAATTAGAATATGATTCTGTATCTCGTTTCCAAGGAAAACCTGAAAGGAAGTTGAATTGTCACAGTTAGTGAAAGGACAGAAGACTGAACCAAAAAACAACACTTACAAAACATAAAAGGACAAATGCCAAAAATTTTATTTGAGTTGATAGCAATGCTTTGTTCAGTACCTGAACCACAAAAACCTCTAGTTTTCTCTCCTCATCGTGCATAAACAACCTACATACCTTGATCAACAATAACATTAAAATAGTCTGCTTATTATCATGTAGGATCCCACTTTGCTGCAAAAACAGCTCTGCGATCCGATGTTTTTTCTATGGAAAATGATTTAATATGTCAGCAATTTGTGAGCAGAGACGAAAACTAGCTCTTAGACTGGTCGAAATTGGTGTAGTCTTCCTTCCCCATGTGCATCAATTACCTTTTGGCACTGATGACCTTGTTGCTGGTTCTCCAGTTGTCACTCTTTAGACTTATTTGCTACTTACCAATGCAGACAATGAAAATCCAGCAAGATCCATAGTTTTTGAGATTGTCTTCTAGCCTCACAATTTGGCACTCGTCAAAGTCAGTCACATCCTTAGGTCTGACCATTTTTCCAAGTTCCAACTCATCAATTTTGATGATATTATATATCCCACCCACAGACCAGTACCATTGTAACAAATAATTAATGCTATTCTGACCTCACAGTGTTTTCGCTGATCTGTGAATGATCATTTACTTCCTTTTTTTTTTCATGCATTTGAATATACTTACTTAGCTTAAGTATTTCCTAGTCACACTGTTACAACCACACAATGTTCAATGGTATGGTAAATAACATTCAGATTTTATTTTTCCATTTAGACCCTGCTTACTTTAAGGGAACTCAGCTCACCATTTCTTAAGCTGTGATTTTTAATGATGGGTGGACATCCTATTTGGTTTATAACACATATTAACGAAATAACTTGACTATTACAAGTCATTTGATTCAAACATATGGAAGTAACTTAACTTGGTCATGAATTTCAGACCAGGTAGGGCAACCTCCTGAATTACAACAAATTCAGGATTTTTTTTGTTTTTTTTTACTTTTCAAAACCTGCTATCAAGAAAACAACATTACTGATCTCACAGCATGCTAATGAAGTAATTTATGTAATGAAGAATCATCGATGTTAATGTCATGTCAATTATATAGTCAACGTGTTGGTCAATGAAGCTGGTCGGAGTAGGTGCACCTCTAGTTTGTGAGCAGACAGGTTTTCTCCTGAAGAGGAATCCCACCGTCAAAGGTAGGAGATGGGGCGGCTGCCGCGGGGTACAGCGGGTTATTGAACAATCAGAAAAGACAGATACACCTTCTTGGACCTGACATCTGTTCAGGTACTTGTTGTCCCACGCCTCCCCATCTCCATCTTTATCAGATTATAATGTTTCATTTCCATCCATTATATCAGAGTGTTTATATTACAACCGAAGCCGAACTGGACTGAACTGAAATTCTATTCTCACTAGTTTACTAGTGTGTATAGCATATGCAAGTTTGCATGTAAGTGATGCACTTTGTATCATCTTTAAACTTTTCATTATGAAAAGTTTAAAGATGATACAAAATAAAAATACATAATGCATTGCCACTTGACACCACAATAGAGCACTGACACAACCACCTTTCCAAAAAAAATTAGGATATTGTTCAAAATGTTGATGAAAACAGAAAGAAATATGTGAATATAGTACAAGGACGAATTAATTAATGTATAAACTGTTACTTTTTTGTACCACATTTCAAAAATGTTGCAACAGAGGCAAAGACTAGAAAAGGAAAAGAAAAGTTGTGTTACTTTCAAAAGTCATCGGATCATTCTACATGTAAAGAGGCTTGTTGGAACCAAGTTAAGCAAAGTTGAGGAGAGTTTGCTGGCTAAGAACCAACTAGGAGTAAATAATGACTATTATATCTAGTATTTTACAAATTTTCCAGCAAAATAACACACTGAACTTTAACCTATACCTTTTTTAAAGAGTGATTTTATGTTGAAAAAGTTTTAACCGGCTTGATGATGAAATACTATGGAAAATAGTGTCACAGAACTGAAGCCCTCTACATTCCCTTGACCTACTCAAACCTCCCAATAAAACTTTTTTTATATGAAATTCTAATAGAGCTTTATTAAAACAATTTTTAAAGAAGTGAATTAATTATTAATTCATCTCAAATGACATTGTAACAGCACTGAGAAAGCTCTGCTTAAATTAATTAATTAGAACAAACATTACACACAAAAAAAAAGCTCAGCTACTACCGGTACTACTTAGAATGACCGCTGTATTTGATACAATTTTTTATCATTTTAACTTTTTTTTTTACCAGGAAACACAGGCAGCAGATGACAATTTACATAGAAATACAATTTAGAATTTAAAAATGTCCTAAATTTCGATTGAAACTTCCATATTTGTCAAAGACATATATATCAGTTAAAACATCTGCAGATTTCTCTAGGTCGAGGTATATTAAAATAGATTTGAATGCGTTTAGTGAAGCAAACTCCCTTAGATTCATTCTGCAGTTGATTCCAGGCAGAGGGGGCAGCAAACATTAATTATTTTTACGGACTTCAGTAGGAATATGTCCCGAGAGCGATGACTGTAGCTTTCCGTGGATTTTTGTTTGACGTTGGTCAAGAGATAAGGAGGAAGCAGACCCAGAATAGCCGTATAAATGAGAGTAGGCCAGTGGTTAAGTAAACGAGTGGACAAGGCCAATCAGCCGGGGCAGATAACACGCAGTGATTGGTGAGGGCTTTAATGTATGTGTATAATGTTGGCAACCATTGAGAAGATGCATGCATGTAAAAAACATCACCATAGTCCAGCAGAGACATAAAGGTGGCAGGAACAAGTCTTCTTTTAGCTTCGAAGGAAAGGCAAGACTTGATTCCAAAATAAAAACCCTAATTTCAGTTCAGTTTTTTCACCAGTTGTTAAATGTGAGGAGTTAAAGAGAGAGAATCATAAATTCGAAAATAAATGTTTGTGTTGAGATACTGATTCAATCTCAGAGCCCTGAAGAGTGTTGATGGCTTGAAGGTCCAGTGACTTAGATTTTGATTTTGATCCGTGGGCCAAACCTTTGGATATACTGAGGGAGCTGGAGGCAAAACCTTTGGTTTGTACACATTGAAATCTGTCTGAGAGGTAACTTACAAACCAGCGAAAACGTTTGTTCCGACTGTCTAATATTGAAGAGCCTCTGCCTCATAATGTGTGATTTACGGTATTGATAGGCTTTGATAGATCAATAAAAAGGGTTGCACACTGTAGCTTGTTGTCTAAAAATTCAATGGAAGATAATTTACCACTTTAGGACTGCTTAAGTGGTACCCGTTTTTTTTTTCCTAAAGCCAGATAGAAACTAAGCTAAAAATTGTTTGTGGTTAAAAACCCTTTCAATTCTTCACTCACCAGGGAATCCAGAAACTTTGCCAGGTAAGACAGTTTGGAGATCAACCTTCGGTTTTATAGTTCCTTCTGGTCACCCCCTTTGAACAATGGCAGCCAATAGGAGTTCCATATTGGAGGAATTTTGCTAGAGTCTGGGCAGAGGTTAAAAAGTTATCTAAAAGGTGGTGCGATAAAATGAATTGCAAGCTTTAAAAAATAGGGCTCAAAAAGATTAAGAACTTCTGATGTTTTGGATTCTGAAAACTTAATGGCTTTATGCACCTCTAAAACTGTTACAGGATTAAAATGAAAGGGTTAGCTTACCATCACGTGACTGTAAGGGCAAACAGTAGGTGAACTGTTATATGGTACACGAGGGAATTAAATGTGGAACCTGAGGCAATGAAATGTCTATTGAAGCAGTCAAGCTTCTACGTCCTGTCAGATATTAACTGTGAGTCATTAACAATGCATGGTGGAAGCTCTGAGTTGTTTCTGTCTCCATCTAATGATTTAATGGTCTTCCAGAACTTCTGGGGGTGATTGAAGTTGTCTGAAGTTTCAGTGAGAAAATGCTGTGCTTTTGCATTCCTGATTGCAACAGTGGAAGCATTACACAGTTGTCTAAAATGGAGCCAATAAGCATCTTGACATATGTGGAGTAGTATTTAATTGGTTTACCACGAATCGTAAGACTTTTTTTATTTTAAAAGCTGGCCTCTACTCAAAATAATATGCTGTTCACTGAGGAGTACCACACAGATTGGTTTTCCATTGTTACACGTAGCTCTATGTAATAATAATAATAATGATAATAGCTTTGATTTATATAGCGCCTTTCACGAAACCCAAGGACGCTTGGCATAGACACAATAGACAAACAGAACATGACAGAAGCTAAAGGCCATAGGCCTTGGTGAAGAGGTGGGTTTTCAAGAAAACAAGTTTTTTGAAATTGTCCAGTTATGGGGCGTTGCAGGGTTCTATGGGGAGAGAGTTCCAGAGGGTGGGGGATGTCACACTGAAAGCTCTGTCCCAAAAAATTTGCAGTTTGGTGTGGGGGATGGAGAGCTGACCCTTGCCTGTGGATCTCAGCTTCCGGGATTGTGTTCAGGGGTGGAGGAGGTTGGATAGATTTGGAGGAGCCAGGGCGTTGAGGGACTGTAGGTGAGGAGGATGAATTTGTAGTTGATTCGGGACTTGACCGGGAGCCAATGGAGTTGGATGAGGGTGGGGTCGATGTGTTGCCAGGGCTTGGTGCGGGTGATAATCCTGGCCGCCAAGTTCTGGACATACTGGAGCCTGACCGGGGCTTTGCTGGGAACCCCAAACAAAACTCCATTGCAGTAGTCCGAACAGGGGGTTACGAAGGCATGGACGAGGGTTTCTGCCACAGAGTCTGAGAATGATGGCCGGAGTCGAGAGTTTTTTCGTAGGTGGAAGAAAGCGGATTTGGTGATAAAATTGATGTGAGAGTGGAATGAGAGGGTAGGGTCCAGGATGACAACCAGGAGTTTGATTTCATGCAGATGGTTTACAAATGACTGAGGGGGTAGCCAGGTGGCTGGTTTTGTGCTAAGATACAGCTGTGTGTAATCAGCATATGAGTGAAAGCTGAGCGCGTGGTGGCAGATGATCTGACCAGGGTGAGATGTAGATGGTGAAGAGGATGTTGTCCAGACACAGTGCCTTGAGGTACGCCACTGGGGCTTGGGTGGAACTAGACTCGCCGATGGTGACAAACTGCTTTCTGTTCGTGTGGTATGACTGAAATCAGGAAAGGGCTGAACCGGCGAGGCCAAGGTAGTCTGATAGGCGGATGAAGAGGATGGTGTGAGAGACTGTATCAAAGGCTGCTGTGAGATCCAGGAGGATTAGGATCTAGATGTGACCAGAATCAGCGGCGATGAGAAGGTCATTAGTGATTTTGATGAGGGCGGTCTCTGTGCTGTGGTATTGTCTGAAGCCATATTGCAAGGGTTCATACAGCTCATGGTTGGACATTCGTGGATGGAGTTGGGCGGCCACTGCTCTTTCTCAGGATTTTACTAAGAAAAGGAATGTTGGAGATCGGTCGATAATTGTTGCGGCCATCTGGGTCCTGACCTGGCTACTTGAGGATGGGATTGACGGAGGCCATCTTGAGGCTGTAGGGTACCAAACCAGATTCTAAGGAGGAGTTGACTATGTCCATCATAATGGGGCACAGGGCAGGCAGGCATGTCTTGAAATTGACCAAGGCTGTTGGCATTGGGTCCAGAGAACAGTGGGAGGCTTTGGCCTTAGCGATCAACTTGACAAACTATTGAGCAACCACAGGAGAGAAAGAGGAGAGGGTTCACTGAGGTAGGCAAAAAGTAATTGGTGCTACTACCTGTGGCTAAGGTGTGTGTGGAGGAAGTACTGTGTTCTGGCCTGGGAGAGAGCTACTTTATTGGCCGTCACATGATCTTTTTAGGTCTCAAGGTGGACAGTGAGGCCAATTCTTTTACAGAGCCTCTCCAGTTGACGGCCAGTGGTCTTTATGGTGCAGAGTTCATTGGTGAACCAGGGGCCGGGAGCGGTTCAGGAGAAAGTCCGAGTTTTGAGGAGGGCAAGGGAGCAAAGACTGCCGGATATGGTGGCGTTGTAGTTGGCAACGAGCCTATCCGCTGAGGTGTCGAGGTGATCTGAGGCCAAATGGATCGTTATCAGGTTAATATAGGCTGGTGTACTCACTGTCTTGATGTTCCTGTATGTAATGGTAAGTTTTGTTCCCTGCCTGGCCGGGGTGACAAAATGATATGTGGCTGTTTCTTCTAGTGACACAATGCCAACTGATGAATTTTTAAAAGAGAGTGCAAAGAAAACAGTCTTACTGAAGCCCAGCAATGAACCAAACTACAGGAGTGAGTTTTTAACTCTCATTTTTATTTCAAGCTTGTGTCAAAAGTGTCACAAAAGACTAATGTTCATTTAAATCTCCAAAGTTATGCCATTTCTATCTCTGAAACTCACGGAGAGACTATTACACCGTTTAAAAACACACAGGCTAGACTGCTGTAACACTATCTTTTCTGGTTAATCCCATTTTTTGAAAATTCTGTTTCATGAGTGTTGACTATGACCAAAATAATAGCACAAATCACATAAATTGAATGTCTTAACTGGGTACCTACTCAATTTTTGTACAAATTTTAAAATAAAAACAACTAGTAGTTTAAATGGTTAATATGAGGCATGGTTTTAATATTTATTTTATCAATCTTGTCTCGTCTCGTCATCTTCCGCTTATCCGGGTCTGGGTCGCGGGGACAACAGTTTCAGGAGAGAAGTCCAGACTTTCCTCTCCCCGGCTACATCCACCAACTCCTCTAAGGGGATTCCGAGGCATTCCAAAGCCAGCCGAGAGATGTAATCTCTCCAGCGTGTCCTGGGTCTACCCGGGGTCTCCTCCCTGACGGACATGCCCGAGCCATCTCCCCAGGGAGGCGTCACGGGGGCATCCTTACCAGATGCCCGAATCACCTCAACAGACATATAAAGAGAGATCAAGTCCGAGAAGGAAATTGTTTGAGCTTGACGAATGTGCCAAAATCCCTATCTATGAGACTGGGTTGTTATTTTCTGACTAACCAAAACTCAATATTGTCTTGTTTTAATTTTTTTAATTCCTCCTGCTCCTGAAGCTGAAGCTTCAGCTATTCTAGTCTCTTGTTACCTGTCTGCTGCTTAAAGACCCCCCTAAGCCAATCACTGCTTGTGTACACTCACAGGCTCTTAAGTAGGGTGGCCACTTTGATAATAGTCAAAAAGAGGAAGCTGTGCATGATTCTGCTAATAATGGATAGCAATATGGAAAAAAAAAAAAATCACATTATTTTGACATAATACATCGATCTTAATATTGTGATATTATGGATAGGGGTGAAAATCTAATTTCAGTGTGGGTGGAACACCAACAATGGTAATGTCTTTAGCATAAACATTTTTTACAATTCATTCTTTAATTCCGATATTGCCATGAAAATATCTACAAATTGTACTCAAGTTTCTCGCCAAATACTACATTTTACAAGATTACAT
Source organism: Lophius piscatorius (assembly GCA_009660295.1). Lineage (NCBI taxonomy): Eukaryota > Metazoa > Chordata > Actinopteri > Lophiiformes > Lophiidae > Lophius > Lophius piscatorius. The sequence goes on along the minus strand of VRLP01002208.1, from coordinate 86,232 downwards.
TTGGAAAGATCTTGATTACAATGGTGTTGCAATTGTGCTTCACGCGAAAACTTACTGAATAGACATTGAACGCAGCACACAATAATGCAACGTGCTGAAGACAGCTATGTAAGCAAGCTCTCATGACGATGTCAACTGTACGCATTTGTTTGATCTGATTTATTGTTCACACTTTAGCAATATCAGAGTCACTAGTCGCTTTTAGGAATGAAATAAGAGGGTCTGAAAAGTCAAGTGACAAGTGAAACAGAGCTCACACAGATTCCAGGGAGACTTTATGCCCCTGTCTGTCCCTGACTCAGGGGCTGGGCTCTGTGATGCCTTTCCCTAATGACAGCACTTCATTCCTTTATTGTGAAGATTTGATCAAATTGTCAGGGATAGTACTTACTTGGTGTGCCCTGAAAAATGATTGGATATCAGAATCTGTGTACATCTGCATTTCAGCTAAATATTTAGTTTTGTTCTAAACATTTAGGTTCAAAAAAATTTGACACTGCTTTTATAACGTTGTTTGAAGCTGAATGTGGCAAAAAGTTGCTGTTAAAATCAGCATGCAACATTTAACAAACAGGGCCCCATATGAAAGGGCTTTCAATACAAGGACATAATTACCACATCTTTTTGTTGTGGTTCAAACAAATTTTAATGTGTCAAATTACAAACCAATACAAAATAGCAACGATGAAGTATGAATATAATACGATAATTTCCGCATAAATAAAAAAAGCATTCCTCTATACAAAACAAAAACATTTTGAATTTGGTGACTTGCCACAAAAACTCAAAAACTGCAAAATTATATGACAATAAACAAGATAAAAACCCATAGTACTACAATATTAACAGAACCCAAGGATATTAATGACAAATTTCTTGAATTTTACGCTAACCTGTATGCTTCAAAACACATAGCAGAAACTACAACAATGAACAATTTTTCAAGAAATGCGATTAACAAAACTAAGCAGGGAGGATTGTGACAATCTGAATACTGCACTTACAATTGAAGAGGTTCAGAATGCAATTACGTCGCTGAAAAATAATAAAACACCCGGCCCCGATGTATTTCCAGGAGAACTATATAAAATATTCAATGGTAAGCTCTCTCCCTACCTTCTGAGATTGTATGAACAACCTTAGGTGAATGGTAATCTACCACCAACTTTAACCGAGGATATTATTCCAGTAATCCGTAAAAAAGGAAAGGACCCACAGGATGTCAGTGCCTACCGCCCGATCTCACTCATTGACGTGGATGGGAAAATATTTGCCAAAATATTTGCAAACAGATTGGGTCCTCAGCTGGAAAAGATAATCCATATGCACCATACAGGTATTATACCAAGTAGAAACTCAACCTTCAACCTTAGGCAACTTTTTAATAGGTCACTACAATTGAATAATTTCCCGTTTAAGATCTCACTTAAAAAAATAACATACCTGGGGATTGAGGTTACAATATTGCGCTCATCACTGTTCAAGCCAAACTTTCCACTTTTGCTAGATAAAATACGGACCAATTAGCATTCTGGTAAACACTCCCAATCTCCTTTATTGGTAAAATTAATGCGGAAAAAATAATTTTTCTACAACAAATACTTCCCTTATTCTTAAATATCCCAATTTTTCTATAAAAAAAAAAGCATTCTTCAGAGATCTAGACTCTTTAATTATTCCTTTTTTGTTGGGGCCACAAAGCACACAGAATAATCAAAAAACATCTCTTTAGACCTAAGTGTGAGGGAAGTCTAGCAATGCCCATCTTTATGCTCTACCATTGGTCCTCTGTGATTAAGGCCTTCACCTATTGGTTGGATATTTCTGAATTATCATACAACTGCTTAAAAATGGAGCTTAAAAACTGTTATCCATATTCTATAGGTACAATTTTATAAGCTCAAACGAAAAAAATAAGCCACTATACAATAATAACCCCATTAAACACGGCTTGATTCGGACCTGGAAACAGATCAAATCAAATTTTAACCTCCAATCACTGTCCCTTGCGCTGCCCATTGCTGGGAACCCTACCTTTGCCCCCTCGTAACTGGATAAAGCATTCTCTAAGTGGAGTGGAGCTGGTATTCTCTGTATTGGAGATGTGTATGCCAAAGGTGTCTTCATGTCCTTCGCTTCGTTACAAAAGAAATACAAAATAGGAAAAAATCCCTTTTTCCATTACCTACAAATAAGGGACTACATAAGAAAGCATTTAAAAGGTTTTGAAACTCAAACACAATCCATAATTGATAGCTGTTTGACACAACCACCTATCTAGAGTATGTTGATATCTCATATATATAATAACCTACTGTCAGCAACATCTCCCTCCTCAAAAACGTATAAGTCTAAATGGGAGGAACTGGGCAAATCAATCCTACATGACTTGTGGGGATAGGATCTAAAGCGAATCCATACCTGATCAAAGAATGCACGGCACTGTCTCATCCAATTCAAAATAATCCATAGGCTACACTACTCTAAGGAGAGGTGGCATGACATATACTTGGAGGTGTCACCTATGTTTAACAAAAGTCTCAGTTGCCACCCTATGTTTAACAAATGTCTTGTGCCCCAAGATCCAACTTTTCTGGATTAGTATTTTCAAAGGGATGTCAGAGCTCATGACTGTTTTAATCCAACCAGATCCTACCCTTATTATTGTAGGTATAGCAGAGAGATCTAAGATTCTAAACGCGGCGGAACAACGCTTTCTTTCATACTGCCTCAAAACGACCAAATGATCAATCCTTATGTTTTGGAAAAGTACTGCTACTCCTACTTATAAAATTTGGTTGTATGATTTGACTAACACACTTCACTTGGAAAGGATTGGATATTCTTTGGAGGATAGACTTGCACAATTTGATGAGATCTGGAAACCCCTGATTTTATATCTGGCAACCATAAATCCTGTATAACAAGTTATACCTTAGCATACAGAACATTATAATTGAGGTGCTGCAGAGTGACGATGGTGATGATGGGGGAAGGTAGTTAGGATAGGAATGGGGAAATATATCAATGGGGCTGCTGCTGCTAGGGGTTGGGATTGTTTGCTATTATTCTCCTTGTTTACTTTACATTTGTATGTTTTGTGCCAGGTACATTAATGTTCATGAACACAGTTTTACACAGTTGTTAAAACTGTGTAAAACTGTTACACAGTTTAAAGTTAAAAGGAAAAAAAGAAAAAAATGAGCCTGGAATGGAATGTGCATTTGTATAAATGTAATGACACAATGTGCTCAATAAAAACATTTTTTTAAATAAAAATTAAATAACAAACTAATTTATGGTACATGCAGGTGGTCATAGTCACCTTTCATTAAGAAAGAAAAAAAAGCTTCATGGGTTCTTTTTTGTTTTTTAACTAAATGTCAGAAGTCACCCTTTTCAATCAAGTTGTATCAAAGTTATTGGGCTGTGAACATAATTTATAGGGAAAACTACCACTTCTGAAAATATTTGCAATCTTGTGCATTCAGATCTTACTTTGGGATCTACACCAAATTTCATATATTCATACATACTATGAATGAATAATTTCCCAAGTGTACCTGTTTTTTTTTCATCGTCATCATCATCCATGCATTATTGTCCAAGAAAGTGTTGAAAATCCATAGTTTTTGTGTAATTGTGCTAACAAATCCAACAAACAAATGAACACAGGTGAAAACGTGACCTCCACAGAGATTGAAATAACTAAAATCTTTTGAAAAAGTCACAGACCAAAACTGGTCCATTGACCCATCCTTACACTCTTGTGTTCTTTGACTTTAAATTCATTATTCTGTCTCACTTTAATTGTCCAGGACGATGGACAGGAATCATCAAAATTCTCCAGTTGTCACCGGACTGTTGTCCAGGTGAGTATTTTAATAACTCAATGCTTTCCAAACCAATTTAACAAAACAGGATTTAGACCAAAAACCTATTTACAGCATTTATACTTAGTTAACCAGCAATTCTTATGTCCTTTCATTAAAACAAAGTCTACAGTTCCGACAAAAATTTAAAATTTTTCATACACAACATGTTTACCGGCTGCTAAAATAATAAGATCCTGTTTATCTTTTTTCCAAGGTCGTCACACATGGTGCACTTTGGAAGAAGTAGTGTTGGCCCTGCAGAGAGGAGCCTCGGCAGCCGTAACACAGATGAGAGCAATATAAAAAAGACCAGGTAGGGTGTATGACTCAAACGATTTTATAATCTCCCAGAAATTTTTCTAAATGGAATGTTAGACATGTTGAATGAGCAGAACTTTCTCAGCCAATGGAGATACAAATCAAAACTAAGACATTGTAAACAACACATGGTCCTGCAGGTGAAAACTAGATTTTAATTGGCTGCTCGGTGTTTGGAGAACGGCATTGACAGCGCCCATGAACACCTGATAATGGAAACCACATGAGGCATATAATAATCTGATGATGAAAGTCATGGGCATACTCATGTCAACAAAGATGGTAACGTTTCAAACTCGTAGCCCTCATCATAGCCTGAAAGAAAATGAACTTCATTTATATACAGAACATCGATTACATTGGAGAAATTGATATAAGAAAACTGGTCCTAGGGTTTTATTTGTGCTACCATTTTACCTTAAATATAAGAATTATGTGACTTGTCAATCCAACAATTACATTTACTGAGATGGTGTGTACTTTCCAAATATCTAACCAGTGTTTTTTATGCATGTCTCCTTTTTCAGTGATGGGAGGCTGTCCATGGCAGCACAAAACATAAACAACTGCAACAATAATGATGGGTAAGATTCCATATGAATGTTCTCACACAGATTTGGAGGGTTTATACATAATGTAAAGGAATTTGAGAAGATTCGATTCCAAATATCCAGTGATAGTTATATTCCAGACACCGTGATTTTCTGTTCACACTAAAGTGCTCTTTGAGGAAGAATGCACATATGTGCTATCCTGAGTGCTAGTGCGAACTGTCTCTTCAGGGACTTGCCAAATAATAGAAAGTTCATTTTTAACTTGACACATTAGGAATGATGTTTTTCTCATAAGTTTCTTCTCAGCAAATTCACTCTGACCTGTAGATAGAAGGACACATTGAGGATGTCACTAAAGCCTGCTCATACTTTGTATTAACAAGGGGAACCCAAACACAAACTGACAGCTATAAGTGATAAATTAGTAAGGAAAGAAACTACCTATTATGTATTGAATTTAATTCTGCTGATTATAGTGACGGGTCAGAGAGCCAAATGATAGTGTATGATCCATTATTTCGGTTGTTGATGCTTCTTGTTTCAGAGGATGGGATTTGAGTAGGATGTAGTATAATGTGATCCAGTACACATTAACATTTACACTGCTTAAAGAATGTGGCCACATGCAACCCAGACGCCTTTGAATATGGGCTGCCCCAAATCTGTCCTTAATGCATCTCTCGAGTGTTTTTACCTATCATCTATTTATGGGACAACATAAATAGAATAGTAAGGTGCGAACTGATGAAGAGACCAACAGGATAGATGTTATTTAAGTCCAAATTAGGGCTTAATTACAGCAAGACTAAATCTCCTGCATAAACATGCATAGAAATATAGTTCAGCCATAAGATTTAACAATGCCGTTAGGTACCAAGAGTTGATCAAAGTGAAATATAGACCTTGAACTGTTCTAAATTAGATTTCATTCCATTGCAAGGAGGTAGTTAAAATCCCTTTGGAGAGTCTTTCCGATAGCTAGTCGCTGCATGTAACCGCTGTATCGGAAAGCGTTCTGTTTTGAGTTGTATCTGCGCATGCCCAGCGTCCTGACGTAATGCCGTTTTTTTCAGCGCCGCGACGCATTTTAAATACGGCGACTTCAAAACAGTACCGGTCTGCATCAAAGAGTGATTTATTCATTGCAACTATGAAATACTTTAACATATTTGGACGGTTAGATGGGCGAAAAGTCCCTTCTGCGCACGTCCTCTTTGTCATATTTTTCTGGGCGCTTGTTGGCGGTCTGCACCGAGCTCACCGAAGCATTATCGTCACCTTATGAACGGGAGTGTGGATCGTTTGCGCATGTGTGAAAGCATTTCCGATTAGGTGAGTTTATGCATGTAAACACCGGGTCAAAAAAGATCACAAGTCATGTAGACAGAAGACCGACATGTAAACCCACCTATTGTTGGAGATCATGGTCAGAGGACAACAGTATATTTACAGCAATTATTTTCATGGCAATTGTGCAGCGATTGACATGATTGGTGTTGGATAGATAATCAGACTGACTTTGCCATCACTAGCGAGATGGCAAATATCATCCCAGATATGATATTTGGGATGATGGAGACTGTATTTTCAAAACAAGCATTCAAGCAATTATACCAGTTATATAAATTCAGATTTATGTGAAATTACATTTTTATTCGGTTGCTGTTGTCCATAACTGTTTAAAGTAGGTACCACACTGATTATAAAATAGAAAACTTAGGTCTCAAACTTCGGATGTGGAGTTTGAAAACTAGACATATTAAAAGCTTGCTTGAAAGGACTGGAGTGTTTTATGAATTCAGCTGTTATCAGTTGATCATGTCAATATTTTGAGTACATAAAGAAAGCCATGCACCGAAAGTGTTTGTAAATGAAACCATCAAGATGAGTATCTCTTGATTCGTAGTGTATATGTTAAAAAAAACAAAAACAAATACACAAAACAGATAACATCTTTAAACTCAGCACATTTTTTTAAAGCAGGGGGGCTGCTGCAAATGGAACGCATTCTGTATGTAGTTGCATGATAATAATAATAATAATAATACGTTTAATTTATAACGCACTTTACATTTGGATCAAATCTCAAAGTGCTACAAAGTAAAAGCAGATAAAAGCATCAATAAAAAATAAAATAATAGCTATATAAAAACATGACAAAAAGCAGCAATATTAATTCAAGTTATAGGTTCTGCTAAAAAGGAAAGTTTTAAGTCCTTTTTTAAATGTGTTAGTCATCTGTGGAGCCCTGGTCAGGGAGGGCATTCCACAGACGAGGGGCAGCAGAACAGAGAGCCCGATCACCCATGGTGCTGACCTTAGTCTGGGGAAGGAGGAGGCGGTATGAGTGGGTAGAACAGAGGGATCGTGTTGAGGTCAGTGGGAGTGTATAGTGTCATGGTTCCCCCCTCAGGGTTTCTGACAATACTGCGTGACAAGTTTATTTACCTCCTTGAGGATGTTTGTGTCTATTTGCAGCAAAAAAGATGAGAAGAAGGAACAAGAGAAGGGGAACAGGAAAGATGACAAAAAGGATGATAAGAAAGACGATAAAAAAGATGTCAAGAAAGATGACAAAAAGGAAGAACCGTAAGTATAACTTACCATTTTCTAAGGTAGCAAGTTTTCACAAAATATTGAATTAACATAATTTTATACAGATCAAGCAACTCTGTCTAAAATAGAGTTTTGCATGTTTGAACAAAGTTAGTGTTTTGTGTTTGAGAAGAAATCAACACTTTGCGTAAATATTTGCCCCTGAATCACACTATTCAGAATTTAAATGCCCATCTATTTAATTAATATTTTTAACTGAAAATGCAACCCAAACCTGGAAAAACAATTGAAAAAATCTAAAGAAACCTATAACGGGGTGATTTTTATTTTTGAGCTATTATTTTGAATTAGATTTTTTTTTGATGTTCTGTTTTGAATCTGCATTTTTAAAGAATCCTATCAGTGCATTTTAACCAGCCAAAATGATTCATCAGTCCTTATTCTATCTATAGCCTTGATTTGATGTATTACATTAAAATTTTGCCATTAAAAATAAGGTTCTTAAAGGTCAGTGTGTAAAATTTAGGGGGCATAAGTGGTATCTCTTTGAATAAATGAAATATAATAGTCATAACTGTTTTATTGTCTTCAGATGAAAGAAAAATATTTGTCTCTACGTTTTTTAGAAAAACCATTTTTATCTCCATGGAGCAGGTCCTTATGGAATCTGCCAGGTTTGAATAGAAGTCCGTAGAGGGGTTGCGCATTTTAAGTTGTTACCGTGTTACGAACAAGAACAAGAAAAGCAACGGTGCGCCAACCCTCACCATCAACGCAAACAGGAAGACTCATGAATTGTTAGATGTAGATTCCTCCGCCAGCCTCCTTACCAGCAGCCGCACAGGGAAGGAAGTTGGTGGCCTTAGCCGTGAGCCCGGATCTAACCCCTTACCAGAGATTGTGGGCTCAGAGCACATCACCTCTCCTCCCCGGGAGTAATCACTCCAGAACTGGAAGCGGTCCTTCCACAAGGCGCTTGTTCCCCCGGCCACATTTCCTCAGCAGAAGGGGAACGAGGAAGCTTGCATCCCCTTTTAGCACTTTGAGATTTGATCCAAATGTATAGTGCGTTATAAAATTAAATGCATTATTATTATTATTACCTTTAAGTGATTATAGTTTCCAGTACATAAATGGCAGTTAATACAGCAGGTTAGGAATTATGCTTATATGCTTACCTAAATACCTTTGTAAAAAAAACAACACCTTTTCTCATTCAGAGAGGAAGTGTGGATTATGGACCCCGCCACAGATATGTACTATTATTGGCTGTGCACAATATCCATCCCAGTGTTCTACAACCTTATGTTCCTTGTGGCAAGGTATGAAATCATTTTAACATTTTAATTCTTCTCTCTAATGTTTTGCTTTTTAAATGTCTTATATCAAAATTTTGCTTCCCTGTAGAGCTTGTTTTAATGAACTTCAGCAAACAAACTCAACAACATGGATGGTTTTAGACTACATTTCTGATGCGCTCTATTTTGCTGACATCTTTGTGAGAACCAGGACAGGTCAGTGATGGGTAATTAACTGAATGTATGACGTTTATGATTAATGATGATATGCTAATCATATTCTAATATTTCGACAGGTTTTCTGGAGCAAGGTTTGCTTGTAAAGGATGAGAAGGTCTTGAAAGAAAAGTACATGAAAACACGTCAGTTCAGATTAGACGCCATATCATTGATACCCACTGATGTGGTGTTTCTCAAAATTGGAATTAACAACCCAGAGTGGAGGGTCAACCGACTGTTTAGGGTATCCCGACTCTTCGAGTTTTTTGATCGAACTGAAACTCGAACCAATTTTCCCAACATCTTCCGAATTGCTAATCTTGTCCTTTACATTATCATCATTATCCACTGGAATGGTTGTCTGTACTTTGCCATCTCGAAGGTACTTGGCTTTGGCTCAGATACTTGGGTATATCCAGACATGAAGAAACCTGAGTTTGCTCGCCTGGCAAGGCAGTACATCTACTGCTTTTATTGGTCCACTCTTACACTGACGACTATTGGTGAGACGCCACCCCCAGTCCGAGATATTGAATACTTTTTTGTGGTAGCCGACTTCCTCACCGGGGTTCTAATCTTTGCTACAATTGTAGGCAATGTTGGTGCCATGATTTCCAACATGAATGCTGCACGTGTAGAGTTCCAGGCTAAGATAGACTCTATCAAGCAGTACATGCAATTTCGGAAAGTCAGCAAAGACCTGGAGGCAAGAGTGGTGAAGTGGTTTGACTACCTCTGGACAGAGGAGAAAACCTGTGATGAGAAACAGGTGCTGAAGAACCTGCCAGATAAGCTAAAGGCTGAGATAGCAATCAATGTACATTTAGAAACCCTACAAAAAGTGCGCATCTTTCAAGATTGTGAGGCAGGCTTGCTTATTGAGTTAGTCCTGAAGCTTCAGCCTCAAGTTTTCAGTCCAGGTGACTACATATGTAAGAAGGGGGACATCGGCAGGGAAATGTATATCATTAAAGAAGGAAAGCTGGCTGTTGTAGCAGATGATGGAGTTACCCAGTTTGTGGTCCTCAGTGATGGAGCATACTTCGGAGAAATCAGTATCCTCGGCATCAAGGGCAGTAAGGCAGGAAACCGAAGAACAGCTAATATCCGAAGTGTGGGCTACTCTGATCTGTTTGCTCTGTCCAAAGACGATCTGATGGAGGCACTCATTGAGTATCCTGATGCAAAATATGCCTTGGAGGACAAGGGAAGAGCCATACTGATGAAAGATAATCTCATTGATGAGTCACTGGTTGCTGCTACTGATGCCAAAGACTTGGAGGGAAAGGTCAACCAGATTGAATCTAGTTTGGAAGTCATGACAACAAAATTTCGAAAACTGGCAGAACATTATGAATCTTCCCAGCGAAAACTCAAGCAACGGCTCAGTAATATGTCCAATGAAGTCCAAATACTCAGAGTAGACAATGAGTAGGGCCTGTCTTGTACTACTATTTCCAGGCTTAGGTACTTTTCCATTCCAGGACTCTGTACATACACAATGTCTGACAAACAGGGCAATATATGATATTTGATATGAGAGCAGTAGTGGCTATCTTCATTCCCCATACTCATGTTTGTAAAATACTAACCTTGCATTTAAAGTTCATCAATATACAAAGGTCTGCATAGAGCCTTATGGGTATCTCAATACTTTATGACTACAAACTGACTATATATATATATCTACATAACCGAGCACAGTGATCCGGAGCGCAAATCAGGCTGGGCAGGCTGTGGCTACTGAGGAAAGGGATCTACAGTAAGAAAGCATATTGGCTAAAAGAAAGAAGGAAGTGGTGTACAAGGAGGCAGAAGAGGGGTAAGCGGACTGGCTTGCTAGCCAGGGCTAACAATGTGCTTTTCAATCACTCTTCCTGGCTAATGTTCACTCACTGGACAATAAAGTGGATCTGAGGCGATACCGAATGAGCAGCTAAAGGCTCATGGGTAAATAACAACATTCTGGACACAGCTTACCAGATCGACGGGCTACACGTCCTGCTGGTTCCAACTCACCATTCTGTGCTTGAAACCACCAAGCCCACACAAAAAAACATCACTATGTGGCCCAGTGATGCTGCCTCCATGGTCTAAGACTGTTTTGGATGCACCAACTGGCAGATCTTCAGAGAAGCAGCTACAGACAGTAGTGAATTTGGGATCTACCCCAACCAAAAACCCTGGCTCAATGAAGAAATACTGAGAGCAGCGAGGAGGAAACTGGATGCCGGAATTAAGAAAGCAAAATCGAACTATGCTCTCAAAATACAAGGTCATTACTCCACCAATGACCTCCCAGAGCATGTGGAAGGGCATTAAGTCAGTCACAGAGCACAACAAAAGAGTTGCTGTCTGCCCTAACGACCCATCTCTCCCAGATTGTATTATATATATATGAATATATATATGAATTATCTGTTTGTGGCAAAGTCCAATGGGTGTAAAATAAGAGTCACTGTCTGTTAACAACATATAAATTCAGAAGAAGTTAAGTGGCCATGCTACAAGGCAAATTTGAATGACTGAACTTTTGACAACACCCAAATCAGTCGTTTCAGTTGTTCTGTCTTTTTTTGACAGCATTGATAATGTAAGGCACAAATGTGACATTGATCCATTCCACAAGTAGTGACACATCCCCATACCATCATATGTTAGATCAGCTACCTCATTCAATTCCAATATTCCTCTTCCTCTAAATTTTAGAGGGAACAATGCAATTGTCTTAATAATAATAAGCTTGTCCTCCTCTTCCACATCAACATCCTACCGACACCTGAATATGTGCATCTAGAGAATATACTAGTTTTACTTTGATCGTCATGTGAATGCCTTCCCAAATAGAAATTTTGCAATGAATCTCTTTCCCTGATGTGTTATTTTTAGCATACTTTACCATGCTTTCCCTTGATTTCCTCGCCTTAACATAGACAAAAGTGGAAAACCATATCAAGCACTAGTGGTAAAAACCATGACTAGTGGGAGTAACAGTGTGTCTCGACAGCAAAATTCTGATAATATTTGATGTGGATAAATGAATCCACAACAAGGGCCAAATGTGAGTACAAGATATCATGAGAAGGTAAGATTAGTTGGCAATACATTAAACAATATAGGGACTAGCAACCAAGTGGAAATAAGGGGGGATTTGGAGATGTCTTAAAAAAAAAAAGAAGCTGGAAGTCTTAACAGTCAGGTAAAACAAAAATTGAACTGAATTAAATATTTTGTATAGTTAAGACTTGTTACATTAGTGAGCATGTGGAGGTCTATGAGACCCTCCAAGGTTATATCTTCCCAGACTATCACTGACCAACCACTATACGAATCCGGCTGGATGATGCTGCAGGTAGCATGACATTCTCCATGGTGTCTCCAGACTCTTTCACATCTGTAACATGAGCTCATCGTGAACCTGCTCTCATCTTTGAAGATAAGATGGTACCAATGGAGAACCTGCCAATTCTGGTGTTCTCTGGTGAATACCAATGGAACTGCATTTTAAAGATCTGTGACCACAGGTCCCACTAGCGGATGTTTGGCCCTCATGCCAACGGGTCATTTTGTAGGGATCCTCAGTGCTCCTCCTGTTCTTCCTCACACTGAGGAGCAGATGACAGTCCTAATGCTGGGTTGTTGTCTTTCTGTGGACCTCTCCAGCTCTCCTGGTGTGAAGTAACATGACCTTGACTGGTTTTGGTCAGCTTTAGGAGATAATGTTATGCAAACCTTAACTTGAAAAGTCTACGCTGTACACTGTACTGTAATACCAAACTAATAAATGAAGTTAATTACCAAAATTTCATGTTGACTCAATGTCCACTGTTGGGATTACAAAACTTATCCAAATTTTAAGGGTCTACCAATACATTTCTTTATATTGAACTGAAATGACTGGATTTCACGAAATGCTAGCATTGAATGGAAGAAATATTCAATTATAATTAAGCAAAATCTTTGCTGTACTGTATACATGCATACTGCTAAGTTGCTTCTTGCAACACCCTTAAACTATTCCTTTTAATGGGGTGCGTCAAATGGGCTACCCACTTCCCCTCAGGAAAGCAACAGATGCAGAGAACTGATTTTACTATGTTGTACAATGTATGACTGTATGTGATAATAAAGAGTCTACAGTAGTTTCAATTGTTTCTCCTGTGTTTTCATTTTTCAATTAAGTGTTTAAATCACTTGGTCTTAACTGAAGACGTGTAAAACATTTCGGTATCTGACAACGTTTGCCAATTTGAGTTTTAAAATTATTTAAAAAAGTCAAAAAAAAAAAATTTGATTAAACAAGACCCAGGTTTTATAACAAACATTTAAACCTGGGTCCTGAATCCTGAATTGGATTTGTATGCAAGAGCATTTTACATATGCAGTATATTCAATTTTAACAAAATCAGAACTATCAATGCGCACCAACTCCATCTAAGTTTACGCTAATTCATATTACAAACATCTTATTCACCAGCATATTGTTGAACTCTTTACTAATGCATTTTTGTTTGATGATCATGTAGGTTAAACTATTTGTGTTGTTGTCAGAGCATCCATGTTTTAAAATCACAAATGTAAGCATAGCTAAAGATGTCGATGGAATAAAGATCTGCAGTGACAATGACAGTCTGTGGACATTTCCTTTAGTACACACCGCCTTATTGATTACATGTGGAGGTTCCACCAGAATGAGTTCAATTCAACTGAGACTTTAGGCATTTACAAGTCTATGCATACAAGACTAGACTAAATTTATGTAACGCAAAGTTCGTACGGAGGTTTCAATTCACTGTATAACTTTGCAAAAGAGCAGCTCTATTGTCCGTATCTGCACACATCATCAGCATCTGATCTAGATGTCCACATAATCCAAAACATGCACAATATAGTATAGTAGTCCCAACTGCAATGATATATAAATACTGTTTTTATTTTGAATCAACACAGGAACACATTGAAATAAAATGCTCAACATGATCATGACAACCTGCGGCCAAAAAAAAAAACATTCTGAGAATGTCTAAGTGCACTTACACATTTCTGACAAGATTTAAGTCTACCACATTTCCCTCCCCCCCAAAAAAGCCTTAAAACAAATAAAACAAGGAGAAATAACTATTTCATAATTTGCCATTTTTGATCAAATGACAGTAACTTTCCAAACACTTACCTTGATCAAAAACCTACTTTGCAAAAACAATTATCAATGGTTGCGAGTGAAGTGTTGAGTGAGAGCTCTTCCTTCAGTGGGGAATTTTTTTTTTGTAACGACTACACTGAGACTAGACTCTCATTGTCATTAGCTTTTGACTACGTCTTCAGGGCTACTGAAAAACATTTTTTGTTTAATAAATGGGTTCATATTGACTTGCTGATGAAACGTCCTAATGTAGATTGTATAATATTACTATTATTAAAATAAATAATAAAGAGATATGGATCTTTTCTGTACATATAAAGACATAGGGACGTGGCAGCACATTCACATAAAGTGGATGTGGGTGTGTGAACTTTGATCATGTCTCTGTGCTTACACTGACTGATGAAGGATGATGCAGGCACAGATCAAGAACTACTAGAGTGCTCTTTTGAAACCATTTCTCTTCTTTCACTATTGACTTTTTATTGACTTGATTACACACATAATCTGGTCTTTTCTTTTATGAATTGTTAAACTGTCTCATAAAGGAGAGGTGGGGTGGGGTGGTGGGGATGGTGGATGGCCTTTCTGAGAAGGAGTCCATTTGCTGTGATTTGGAGCTGGTGCTCAGAGCATGCCAAACCCTTTGGCATAGGTGATCGCTTTCAGCAGTCTCTCCTTCAGCTTCTCCTTGTTGCTATACTCAGGTAGCAGCAACACATTAAAGCAAGTGTGAGATGTCGGTAACCTGCCAAGACAAAACAACACTCAGCCCAGCGATTTCCCTGAACACATATCAGCATCAGAAAACCAGAAAGAACACGTAAGGACAGAGAATTGTGCAAAAAGATTTGATCTCTTTGGAAGGTGTTAACTATTATTAATGTGAATGTGAGACTAAATTTCAGAAAATAAATATCATGCAGCTTTGTCTCAAAATGATATATCCCCTCAATATCTGTTGGTGAGTCTATAGTATTATGTATAATTCTGGATATTATATAAAGAAGATGACCAGCATTTAGAGAGATTATAAAAATCACATTACTCTGAAAGACTATTAAAAAAACATTTATTTATTTAACATTACTCTTGAAAACATTATTTAACATTGTGTAAATATCAAAAGGCACATAAACATTTGTGAAGCTAGAAGTTATTTTTCATAATACCAGAATACTCTTTGAATTATACAATATATATATATATGTGTGTTAAAATAGTAAAAAAAAAACATAAGGTAACACTTAAATCAATCATTTGAAAGAAATATTCAAGTTGTGTAATTCGGAAAGAACAAAGTGATGCAAGAACGGTCAGTGGAAACTAAAATCATTAGAAAATCACCCATTAAGGACAACGTCCTAAATCAGACCCAAAATCTGGGTGACATCTGAAATCATAGGCTGAGTAACTTGTGTGAGTTTCATCACAACAAACATAATCTGTTTAACCCCCAAGTGCCAAAAGGAGTCCGGAAAAAGTCTGGGTATGCTCCTGGTGAGACAGACGATGGGGTCGTGGGGATCTCCTCCCAGAGATGGATCAGGGCTTCACTGAGCTCCTCGACAGTCTTTAGCGCTACATGGTGGCTTTGGATGCAACAATAATAATAATAATCTATCCTTTATTTACGTGAGGACCAGTTAATGGTATCAGTACCATCACCATCCAAGAACCGTCTACACACACTAATCACAAGCGCCTGGGCATGTTCCTGCAACAGAAGGAACCCAGGACCCACTAGGCCAGTATGGTCTGACAGTGGGTCTAAACATTTCATCTGGTTACCTAACAGCACTAAGAGTACTGATGGCTGGAGTATTGGAGGTTCTGTGAGACCCTCAAAGGATCTGCCTCCCCAGATCATCACTGACCCACCATACCGCTCCTGCTGGATGATATTGCAGGCAGCATAGGGTTCTCCATGACTCTTTTGTGTCTTTCAAATATGAGCTCAGTCTGAACCTAATCTCATCTTTGAAGAGAATGAGGCACCAATGGTGAACCTGCCATTTCTGGTGATCTCTGCTGAACATCAATCAAGCTGCAATGTTCTGGGCTGTGACCCAGGGTTCCTCATGGGGCAAGACACTATTTGGCCTCTTGTGATTAAATTTTTTAGGTAGTTCATAAATGATGAAGGCATTAATGCCATTGACTGGTCTTCATATTAACCAGCCTGAATCCATCTGAGAGGTTATGTATCATTATGCGTATGCGCTTATTCTGTTCAGGGTCGCAGGGGTTGGGCCTATCTCAGCTGAGAGGCGTGGTAGTCCCAGCATACAAGTCACCATTTCATCACAGGGCTATCACATATAGACAGACAAGCATTAACATACCCACTTATTCCTACTGGCAATTAAGCACTAATAGGTCTGCAACTAACGACTTATTTAATTTCAATAATCAACCGATTAATCTGATCATTTTTTTTCTAATAAAAATGAAAATAAATACATAATTACTAAATTGCTCTTATTTTGCTATCATCTTTTGAATTTAGCTTTAGGTTGTTTTAGGCACATGCAAACTAACAATAAAATTAAAAATTAATTCTTCTTTCCAAAATATCTTTTAATAAACTTTACTGCTTAGAGGTTTGTTTGATTTAACAGTATGTTAAATCAAACAAGTTGCCATACCAACAGTGAATTTGCTGAACTGGAATTTAGTCCTTTGATGTTGCATGACATCACTGCTGATACGAAAGGTAAATATAATGTATAAATAAATTTAATTTTTTTAAATATATAAAATACAGCAGATTCCCCGAAATCATATCAAACATCCATGTAAATTTAGGAAAATAAACAAGGGTAAAAAAAAAAAAAACAGTCAGTGCTTTGTGCACTGAGCAGTTGTTTCTGTAGTCAACAACTACGTTACAACTATCGTTTGCAATTGGGATGCAGCAGACATTGGACACGCCCACACGCAGAGACATGTGCACTCCGCAGGCAGCATCACACTTACAGCAGTAATGAGAAACGTCTCAATGAGCAATGTAATGTGTATGATTTTAACGTAGGGGCACATTTGTAACGTGAAGAGTATCATCGTGATTTAATAATATTTATTTGGTACTCTCGAAGTCTTTAACAACTCACTACATTTCAAATGTCACGTTAAACCCAGCAGAAGTGTTAAGTACCTACCCTTTAACATTGAGCTAGCTAGCTAACAGAGATAAAACTTCATCGTCTAAAGAGCCAACGTGCCTCCGCTTCAAATGCTCCAGCATTACTGACGTGCTCCATGCCACCAATTACACAATAATATCAATAAGGATTTTAACTTGTACATTTCTTTCATTAAGATCTGGTCTGTGATTTAAGTGTTCCCCTTAATTTTTTAAGAAGTTTATATATGCAGTATATACATGTACACATGGGTACTTGTGAGGAAAACAATATTTGAATCTTACTCTATTCAGTGTGTTCCCAAGAAATTAAAGTAATAGGCCAATTGGAAATAGTAGCCTGCAGTATGTAATGCCAAACAGCAGCGTCATTATGGGGAGCCTGAGGGTTGCTTCCCAGGGAACATTTTCTTCAAATGGTATATTTTGGACTCATTCTGGTACATATTAAGATAGGTTAACACATGTATTTTTCAGAGGAAATCTAAGATTTTTTTTTTTATTTAACTATTAAATGTACTTATCATTGCGCATTAAATAGTGGTCCTCTATGACCTGGCCTACCCTATATTAGTATTGACAAAGCAGGCAATATTTGTTTTAGTAGTATAGCATTTTTCAACACAGTGGTGACAACGGCTACCATACAAGACACCACCTACTAATCAGGAGCACTAACCATTCATGGCAACATTCACACACCAATGGAACAGCCATCAGGAGCAACTAAGGGTTCAATATCTTGCTCAAGGATACTTCAACATGTAGACCATAGGGGACATGGCTTGAACCACTGCCATTCAGACAACAAGGATTACTACAAAAAATCTACATAAAAATAATCTTCTTCCAACACACATACCAAGTCTTTTTCCAAGTTCCTATAGTCAATGCTGAGTAGATGGTTAGCTGTTTTATAAAATGTTGAAGCTCAATGGCACACATGTCAAATCATTTTACACAAAATATAATATGTGCCTACAATCAGTATGGATAACTTTACAAAACTCAAATTCGGACCTCACCCCACCATTTTCAGGGCCAAAAGTGCCTTTAAAATTCCAAAAATTAAACCTGTACTGACACACGGAAATTACTGACACAGTTTGATATGAATCTATAGACTTTTAATGTATTATCGCTCATGGGCAAACCTTTTAACAGAAATAGATCTCTTTTATTCAATTTATTGTAGGATGTATATACTATTGTCACTAATATAAGTTATTTAAACAAACTGTACATTAATGTTACCTGAATAAAATACAGGCACAGTCAATTAACCGCGTTGGGGACTCACCTGTCTGTGTCGGGGCCATTCTTGGCAATAATCATCTTTAGTTTACCAAGCCCACCCACTGGTGCCCTGTCAGTGCCAGTGGTGAACTGTAGAAAGAGGCGCTTCTGTTCCTCACCAAACAAATGCAACGTTTCCCAAAATTCCCTGTGATGTAAATAACACAGACTGAATATCTACAGCGTTAGCATTTCAAATTCAGTTGGATGTTTTCAACCTGGTTTGCATGTATAGTTTACCAAACAAACACACACAAAATCTTACTTGATGATTCGACAATCTCTGTTGTAGCCTCCATCGTATTCTGTTGTTTCTTCAAGTGCTAGGAAGTCCAGGTTCTGCAGTATTAGAAGAGGGCAAATCAATGATTAAAATTAGTCCTTTAAGTATTTAAATAACTTACCAAATATTCAACTGGGTGCACACAAATCTCACTCTGCTTCCACAGATCAGGAGCTCAATTTCTTCTGGTCTGAACAGGTATTTGAGAGGTGATTCATTGGTGACCATGTGAAAGCCTCTTCTGAAAGCTTTGAATTGCTTTTCCACACTTTTGTTGAGCATGTACTCCGCATACTGTGCCACGAATTCCTGGACAAATACATATCAATGGTTATTGTCAAATAACCCAATCTTCATGAGCTCTTATTACAGTAGCTTAGATACAGTGTTAAGAATGTTATGTTTTTTAAATTGTTTCTTGAGTTAAAGGTTTGATATTTGTGATTAATTTGAATTAAATATCATGGGTATAGACAATTAAGACATTTATGGCATCTCATTTTTGTTTGTTTTTTGTTTTTTTTAAAGGGTGACAATAATTCTCAAGGGGAATGTTTTTGATTTTTTTCTTTGCCATGGTTTGCACCTGGTATGGATATAAAAAAAATAAACACCCACATCCATGCCTAACAGGTGAATAGAATTAAATTATGTGACTAATCTTTATTCACAGAATACTGTGAATGCGGACATTGCAAATCTAACAGAACCCTATAGATAAAAAAAAATATTGAGAACTAAAAGTCGGAGTTGTTCTATATTTCAAGTGCTTCCCTTTTATCAAGTATATTACTTATTTGAGAATCTGGTTTGTAAAAGTTTGCTAGAAAATAATGAAAATATTGGAAATGATTACTATGGACTAAAAATGAGAAAATGTCATCTTGTTTCTTAATATTATGGAGGAGTGTAACAGAGTAACAGTGCATTAATAGATCTTGAAAAACTAATTTGTACTATAGATCACAGATTACTTGAAAGTGCAAGATCAGACAGATTTAGCACTTAAAGGTCCAGTGCGTAAAATTTGGCAGGGTGAGGTTTCTTTATCTTCTTTAAAGTACTCTCACATCCTCCTTACCAATGCTTTGAACTTCATGATTTAAAATTCACACATCTTCCACTACACTCTCTCTCTCTCTCTCTCTCTCATTTTCTTCATTCATTAGTTTTCCAAAGTTCTCCCCTCTTCTTTCCCTCATCTCCTCGCTTGTTAGAACATTGAATCTCTATCCTTAATGACCCTCAATTGCTGCTCGTCCTACCCATCTCGATACCTCTGAGGCAGAGGCCTATAGGTATAAGTCCTTTTCTCCTTCCTTATGGTTCAACTTCTCATACAACTAACTAAATCATACCACAATAAAAAATAACACGGTTTACACGCAGCTCCTTGTGGCTGCAGTTCAGTCTGTGATAACAAATATATTTCAGCAGCACCAACTAATGGAATATCCTTAATTTTCAAAAAAATATTTTTAAAGCCTCTCATTTAACCTAGTCTCGTGCAACCTTACTCTTGGCCTTATGCCATGTCGCCTTGTACTCCTGCCCACTTTATTCATCTCTCCTTCTTTTTCACTAACCTCTTTCCTGCGTATACTCTTCTAAACCTCCCCATTCCCCCAAGTCTCACAATTGTCGTAGTTACCCAGCCACCTGACAGTTCTTCACTACCACTCACAGCCAACTCCACTCCTCCCTCCTGTTCAAACAGCAGTCTTCTTTCCTCAGCTTCCACAACTCAATCCTATATTCTACCTTTGCACTTTTGCATAGCCAGAGTCATCCTACATAGTACCATTCAATGCTGTCCGAACATGTTCTCTCCTGTCACCACCTCGCAGCCTCCAATTACTCATGTCTCTCCTCATCTCTCGCTGTAACCGGACACATGTCTCACATCTAAAGCTTTATTTTCTTTGACCAACAGTAGCATATTTAACAACACCAGTGGCCCTGATTGATCTGGATTTTAAACCCGGATCAATCAATCTGTTTTGTGTTGGGCATATTGATTTTGCATAGGTTTTACATCGGATGCCCTTCCTGACACAGCCCCATCAAACTAAAAAATAAGATCAGAATGCACACAAATGAACAAAGGATCACTGCAAATAACCACATACACAATTCTCGTGAACCATAGGTTAATATGCTATGTTTTGACATTAGTTGGAAATTAGGGTAAATATTTTTATTACCTTATTTACCCATTGGAAATCAAATGATACCCTTGAGAACATGGACCAAATGCAGACTACGACTAATTTTTCAAAAAGCCTGCACTAGGAACTGAATTTGACAAATATATTAAAATATAGTACTTTTTCTTTTCTTTTTTCTGATGTTTGATCCATCAAACAACAAAAGCAAGCAAAGGGACAGTTGTAGTCTCCTATGCAAAAATAAGACCGATGGGACAATATGGATTAAGGGCAAGGACATCTACAATGCTTTTCTTGCTGTTTGCTCACCTTTCTGTTTTCATTTGTGACTGGAATCTTGTCCCCATTTTCCCTTAAATCATACATGAGAGGGTTCCCAAACAGATCTGTCTGGGAAATCTGGAAAGTGATCATCATGTCTTCTTCCACGCTGCCCTCATACTCCAGCAGCTCCTTTAGGCTCTGGTACAGAACCTTTCCAACACAGTCAGATCATATATAATATTGCTCATTAAACCACAAACATTGCTGTTCAAAATTAAACTGTATTTGTTCGATTGCCTAACAATTCAACTAAAGAGTACGGCTGGACGCTTAATCATAAAAAGATTGCAATCTCGATTCAGACAGTCTAAATTCTGAAGTAAGAAGATTCTCCATGATTTTAATTTATAACATGAGCTGCTGCAAAACTTTCTAGCTTAGCTTTAGCTTATGCACAACATGCGAGGTCTGGGCCTTTAAGACCAAGGCCTGCTACTTCTGCGGGGGAAAATTATGGGAGTTGCTAAGCGCCAGAATCAGCTTTATTTTGCCAAACACTAAAACATGTCCTCGGTTTTTGGTATAAAACTACCAAACACCATACAGGGAAACCGATAGTTTGGAGGGATTTTTATTTAGTTCTAGATGAAGAGTCAAACGAAGCAGTTTGTCAATGGTAAGACTCCTGTTTAAGTATATTTATAACTGCTGGTGACATTGTGTAATGCTTATATTTGGTGTGATAAAAAGCACAAGTTATAAAGGCATAGAGCCGAAAAACAGACCCTTTTATAGTCATTTAGTCATTGTGGTGACGGTGGTAGAGCGGTTGTCCACTTATCTGATAGTTCAACCCTGGCCCATGCAGTCCACATGACGAAGCGTCCTTGAGCAAGATACTGAACCCCAGTTTCTCCCAATGTCTGTTCCATTACTGTATGAATGTTTGTGTGAATGGGTTATTACTGGCTCGCATTGTAAAGCGTTTTGAGTGGTCAAGCAGACTAAAAAAGCGCTATATAAGTACATTACATTTTCTCTGCCCCCATGAGCAATCAGGGCAAATAGACGATCTGTAATCATGGTAACAACAATTGTTTGACAGCATGAAAACTCAGTGCTTCAGCTAGTGTTAACTGTGTCGGACATGTTCGGGTTCGGACATGAAAACAGTTTACATATGATGTAAACTGATTGGTAAGATCATGGAGAAACGCAATCTCAATTCTAAGCAAATACTCGCCGATTCTCATTTTAGCCAGAATTGCCCAGTACTACTAAAGTGCAATCTTAATATTTATTGAGGTAGTTCTTACCGGGTTGGCATCAGCCAAATCCCTGAAAGTTCCTTTCTTGCCCATCAGCTTCCTGTACACGACCATTGGAAAGTGGACATCCAGGATACAGTTGTTGTAGATGGCCAGACCAAGAACAATTCCAATCAAAGTGTACTGTCCCTCATTTTCAAAGGATGACGGATTGAACCAAAAAAGTTTAGTGTGCTCATCATAAGTGAACATGCCTGTAGGAACAAAACAGGGCATTAAAAATTGTTGATATGATAATGTTAACATATTAAAAAAGGTTACATGCATATAGTGCCACTCAGTCTGTTTTATTATTATTATTTTGCTCATTATTAAACAATGCTCAAGGCATTGAAATTATGAAATAACAGATGGAATGATGTAGTATACAAAGCTAAATTTTTCATATTTTATATATTCAATTCAATTTGGATGACTTCATTGTCATTGGGGAGCTGTGCAACAAAATTAGGTTTGAAATATTTTTTATTTGATTTAGTTCAGGTCAATGTAGGACCAGATCATCTGGTTAAGTGTCCCTCACCTCTCCTTCTTGGTTAAATGGCCCTCTCCTTGGCTGTATGTATGTTTGGGACAATGTCCTGTTAAATGTTAAATGATGTGACAGCCCCACTAAACCTAATCAGATGAGGTGGCAAGGTATTGTAGGATGCTGTGGTGGTAATTTCTATTTAACCACCAACAGTGCCACCACCAAAGCCCAAAAACATAATTACGCCTACTCCTCCATGAGGTGGGAACCACATTTGCAAATACCATCAGTTCCTTTTTTCTCTACCTCAAAAAGATATTGTCATTGGAACCAAACATCTCAAATTTAGACTAATCAGATTACCAGTAGTGGTAATGGACTATGTCATGATTTCTCTGCAGTAATTTGACACACAAGTAGAAAATACTGAAAATTCAGTTTATCTTTTCAGTTCACTTATCTCCCACCATGTAGGTTAAGATTAGATTTTGACAATGATAAGATTATGTAAACAACTGGAATGCTACAGACAAGTGCCGGTGTGACCTGACCTTGATACTTTTTCAAATACCTCTCCATGTGTCGTCTCCCCATTTGTCCATGCTGGTTGCTGCCCCTCAACATTAAACGGAATGTGGAGGGTGGGCAAAGGCCTTAATCTACCTTGGTAGGAGGGGGGAAATTGTTTTGTTTGGAGAGGACTGACTGTACCAGACTCTATCCATAATTATGAAAATTATAATAGTAATGATGTAGTAATGTTTACTCTTTACATTTTATACGCATTACATGCATACACGACGACATCGTGAAATTAATCTCCTGTATTTGACCCATCCCTGAGGAGCAGTGGGCAGCCCATTTCAAATGGACAGGGGCAAATTGGGTTCAAGGTCTTGCTCAAGGTGCTGAGTCGAACCATTGATCTTGCGTTTGGAACTGCTCTACACTTTGAACAAAAGCTCACAATGTATCTGCACTACGGTTGCATAAGTTAATACTGCTGCTTTATTTCTCACAATAATCTGAAAACTTTTAAACGATTATTGATGTTTATTTATAATATAATACAACAAATCACCAAGTTTGACCCCAATTTCCACCCAAAATGCCAGTGTGGGAGGAAGTCTGGGTTTGTTACTGAGAACTGAAGCATATTCTGGTGATATTTGGACTGAGGAGACATCCACTGGTGTGTTGAGTGGACAAAATTCTCTAGATGGGAGGTTAGATAAAAAAATAAAATTGTGTCCACATAATACAGTGATTAACTATCTTTCCAACAAGGCACGAGTCTGAAGTATCATCTTCTGGCAAAGAACATCTTGCTGATGTTTTCACACAAGACACTAGTACTCAGAAAGGACCAATGCAAAAACCAAATGGACCATGGACTGCAGGCCCAGAAACATTGTTGGTGGATAATCCAGAAATAGAGGGTAAAGATATAGTAACTGTTGCAACAAGCTTTTAGGAGATTTTACTTTTCACATGATTGCAAAAAGTTTCCACTTTTTATTGAAGAATGTAGAAGTCAAATTTGTAAGTCCCTTCCTGGTTTATGTGCTTGTTTTGTTTTCATATACCTATTCTACTGGCACTTGGATAACGGGACTGTCAATATGGGCACCTACGATTGATAATTGTGCTCACCTGTTAGCTGCGCTGGTTGACATCTGGTTACTCACTGGTAGGGTGAGCTCAGGAGCAATATTTTTTGTTGACCGCTATACCGCTTCATGACGCTTAATATCGCTTTGAGTTGAATTGTGTTTTTGCATTGTTGGAAATAAACCGCATTAAAGGGTTCGTGGAGCCAGCGGGTTAATGTGTATGCGAAAACCAGTTTCTGCCAAGTTGAGCCTGCCGCGGCCTAATGTAATGTGGTCCGACAATCATCCCCAATAAAGGATAAGTTACTTTGTATCTGTTCTTTTAGCCTGTTAGTGAAGCCTTCAATTCATTATGTGGGCAAAGAACAATCAAATTTAAGCTGAGATGTTACAAAATAACCGCAGTAGTACAAATAAACACTAGTATTTTAAACTTGTGATTAATTCTGATTAATCAAAGTATATTTTTGTAATTAAGAAGATTAAATATTTGATGTATAATATGTAATGCCATGAAGCATGAATCTAGTGAAAAAAAGTTTTTATATATTACAGGATATATTGCAGATATATAGTTAGATATATGTAGATATTGAAATATTATTGCCGGCACAGTGGTGCGGTGGTTTGAACTGCCTCACAGCAAGATGGTACCAGGTTCAATTCTACCTCTACCGGACTTTCTGTGCAGTGTTCTCCCCCTCAGAGTTGTCCCTGTGTTTGGGTCTCCTCCGTGTACTCTAAGTTCCTCCCACAGTCCAAAATTGTGGAGTATAGTTGAATTAGTGACTCTAAATTGTCCATAAGAGTGAGTGCAAGCTTGAACGGTTGCCTGTCTCTATTTGTTGGCCCTGCGATGAACTGGCGATTCATCGAGGATTTAACCCGCCTATCATCCAATGTCGGCTGGGATAGGCCTCACCCCCCATGACCCTTAACAGGATAAGCAGTTACGTATAATGAATGAGGAATGAATGAATTAAATATTATTATTTCTCAAAATTTTCACTAAAATCCATTTTGTCTAAACCTTACAAATTAGTAATCTGGATAATTTAATTATGAGAGAAGCACCTTTGGGACACTTACAAAGCATGTATGAAATTTCACAGAATTTTTTCCAGAGGGATTTCTGTAACATGATGCATTACAATTTGAAATACATTTTTCACAATAATCCACCATCTGTGTACACAGACAGTTAAAAAATGTATGGAATAACTATACAAGCCAATTCAGGTACATTACAGGCGTGTTCAGTTTTCGATAAGAGACTTATGGTAATACTCTCGCTGTGCGATGCCACATTATAAGCCTAGACTATATAACTTCACTTATAACTTTTACCCTAGGATAAATGACTGTTGATGATGATTTATCTGTGACGGACATTGCATTCTTCCAAAATACAGTATATCCAATGCATATTTTCAAGTTCCTATTTAATGACTTTTGAGACCTAAAATGAAAAAAATATAATTACTGGAATCATAACTGGACAAAATAAATAAACTATCTGCATTCCAGTATCCTCTGTTACTGAATTTTATTTAATTTGACTAACATAAATTAAATGTATGATGTATAAGAATAATAAAAGCAAATACAATTGTTTTTTCACAAATAAAAATAAAAATAACAGTATATTGGTAGACCTATGCTTCGAAATCTGAACGTGTGGACAAGAGTTACTCTATATGACCCCCTGGACGGATGTAAAATCTGCCCATCCATTCTGCACCATACAAAATTAAAAAGCTCTGGTTCTAAAATTCCCTTACATTTTATGTAATTTTAAACCTTGATGAGAAAATACTAAATTTAAAATGTTTTGATAACCGGGCACCGCGTTCTTGACCTCCTATCCAAAAATAGGATAATATTTTATTAATTTTAAGGGGAAATTAAAGTTAACCCAACAATGGTATATTTCAAGTATTGTTGTTACTCAACATCTCAGCCTAACCCATTATTTCCTACTTAAATTGTCTCGTTAAGGACAATTATTAAGGGATTTTTTTCAGTCCTTGGAGAATTATAGGGGAGGGACATAGAAAAATGTATGCATTATGTAAACATTAAAATGTTTAAAGATCATGCCTTTGCTATTTTCAGCAAGTATGTGTTTCATACAATACAGCTTTGAAACATACATGCTTATTTTTTTCTTACCAATATCTGGATTGAAGATCTCCTCCACCACCAGCTGAAAAAACTCTTTGGAAACACCACCTTCATCAACACCTTGCTCCCCTTCAAACTCCACATACAGCTGCTTTTTTAAGTCTGCAGGATTCTCCATTGCTATCATTTCCAGCTAGAGAGACACGAGACAAATTAATCAGTGCAATGTATCCAAATCTGGAAAAAAAAGATTAAAAGTGGTGATTAATTGAACCGGAATGCACATACCCTGACCAGTGCATCGTCAATGATGTGGTCTCGACGTACTTTGAGCCTCAGGTAAGGGTTAAGTTGCTGACCCTGCACCAAGCTGTAGAGCACTGTTATGCGCCGCTCGCTGTACATGCGGATGCGGTTGTCATAGTACAGACCCAGATTCTTGGTGACAGCGTTTAGGATGAAAGGGCAGGTCATAAAGGAGAACTTGTTTTCAGTTTCAACCTTGAAGAAAGTGTAGTCCTTGTCCATTTCCAGCACCTCATTCAGAGGCTCATTAACAAACTCCTCAAAGGCAATGAGTGGCCGCCGACAATCATTGGTTCTGATCCCCAACTCCGTCTCCAACGGGTCCACCCGAGGGCCCTTCTTATTCCGCCGTTCCTCACCCAGCAGTTCTTGTAGGGTGAGCTCACTGGACTCTGGAATAGGCTCCTCTTCCTCTTCCTCGTTGTGCTCCATGTCAAGGTCACCACCTAATACATTTGCATAGTAGACTATCTTCAAGCACTTCGTAGATGCCACCACGGCATCATCATCATTGACCAGGTTGCGGCTGTTGAACTCAATACTAATCACCTTGTAGGTAATAAGCTGCTGGAAGGTCTCCACCATCCGCCGAATCTGTTTGGCACTGTAATGTGACCACAAGCGGGTCAACTTGGCCTGAGCTGCCAGTGGGAGTTTGCTCATGGCCTTGCAGAACTGTGGGAGAGCAATCTCCAGATACTCTGGGCTGTGGAGGTTACTGTTTTCCATCACTATAATGAACAGATTCAAGTAGTTTGGGTCTCGTGAATACACATTATGGTATGTTAGGTCACACTCTACGTTGGGTGAGAGGTAGACCAGTGCATTCAGGAAGGCGGCTTCTATCTTCTCATTGGACAGCAGGCGCTCGTAGACCCGTCGCACAGCATCAATGTCTACTGACACCTCATCAGGGGCAAGCTTTTGGACATCATTTTCCCCTGAGGAGCCCTCTTCGAGCCTAGATAAAGAAGAGGAAGTTGGGGAGTCCTCCTCCATAGCTGTAGCAGAGCATGCAGCTGTTTCCTTTTCATCTTCATCCTTGTCTTCGTCCTTTCCTTGAAGGGATTTGAGCTCCTCCTTGGTATGAGGTTTTGACCTCCGGAAACTCTGCACCAAACCCTCAGCACTGGAGAACACACGACCTATTACCCTGATCAAAGGGGAATAATCTTCCTTTTCTCCACAGCTGTCCAATATTTCGTACACTTTCTCCTCTGTCAGGTAATTTACATCTACATACAGAATCAACAAGATCAAATTGGTTGAAAACACACACATATTATTTTCCATAATCAGAAAGAATAATTGCTCTCTTTCTTTCATTGTTAGAGTGTAAATCCATAATATCTAGCATCAACTCACCTTTGAAATTGTCTCTCAGAGAGCGGAAATCCTTATGATTCATCTTTCTGTTGCTGCACGCTGAGTTGCTGTGTGCACTGCTCTCCATGTAGGCTGAGGCACTGCCTTTCTTTGAAGGGTGGGGGTCACACAACTTAGCATTAACCTTGTACAGCTCCAGAGCTTTGACTGCTGCTGCGTTATTATCCATGCGGTTGAAGCCAACTGATGAGGCACACCAAGAGTTGGAGCACGATTCATTCCCACAGCCCTCTGTTAACTGGTGGTAATAACGCTCTATTAGATGTTTCGCAGCTGCTCGCTTCCTGTATTCAGAGGTAAGAATAAAAGTATTTGTCACAAAAAATCAGAGTCCATGTTTTCTACATCGAAACAAACAGTATGTACCTTTTGCTGATGACCAAATAAAGGTAAAGGGACATCTGTGACTTTGAAATGTGTATATTGTTTTGTTGCATTTAAATCAAGTAACAAATAAGGGCATTATATAAAATATGTATACTTTGCCTCCTCAAGGACTTCCATATCATCAGATGCCAAGTCCGTTACGTTTGAGATTTTAAAAAACAGAACTTTTTCAAGACAATTTATCACTGACAATCACAATAACTTTCACATACAATAACACCTTAGAGACCAAGCATTAGAGATTGTTTTTAGATATCAGTATCAGTTTATGAGAGTCAAATAATATCTGAGATGAATCAGTTTGGCAGTAAGTGTCTATTTCTATAACCCAATACTTTCATAAACATAATAGAATACCATTCCTAAGGTAACTAGACATAGATATTTAAAATGCATGGCACATACAGCACACAGGTGCACAGGCTACTGGAAAAACCCAATTTGTGCAGATGTGGATGGACCATAACCTCTACCATTATGCCTTGATATCTATTGTTTTTATTGTGTATCTGTAAGGTGACCTTGAGTGTCATCCATAAATAAAAAAAAAAGTAACCTTATTATTATTACCACTAAGCAAAATGACATATTAATAATGTAACTTCAAATGTGAGAAATGAAGTAAAATAATAAATTGGAGGAACCCAGTGAGATATTATCTTATTTCAAAAATGTATTTCAAATGTCCAAATTGCTACTTGTATGTCTGTTTATCTGTATATTTTACTACGTGTGATGCTGCCGGTCTTCGCTAGGATGCTCTTGTTAAAGAGATTTTTTATTTAAATTACACTTTCATGGTTATATGGCTAACTAAAATTAATTAAAAATAAATCAAATAGAAGTTTCACTTTATCAAGTACTTACATCAAGTGTAAAATTCCAATAAATCCTGTTCCCGTGTATTTGAGAGTAAGTGGATATAAAATATTCCTGTCATACCTGTTACTTATGATAAACCTATCCAGCATCAATTAAAGCACTCTCTGAGTGACGTCCTTTTTTGTAAGATTCCCCATTTGTGGTTCATCTTGTACGTAATTGACAACAGGGGAAAAAAATGAAAGTAAGAAAAGAATAACACGTTTGGTCTTAACTAACTAACTAACGTTGACATTCTTTGCACAATGTATACGTTTGAATGTAAAGTCTTTTTTACTTACATTCGGCTTGCTTCTGGGTTCTCTAGCTCAGGCTCCTCGTAATCTCTGGTGGAACAACAAATAATAATTATATCGTACAGCAGCGGTCATGATGTGAAACTTTAGCTAGACGTCATAATAAGGGGCATATCAATGACAGTTACAAGTAAAAATGTTTAGTACAAAATGCAATAGGCAGTCGTACGACATTGCTGATAGCTGTTAGTAATGGGAATTCATGTGCTTTTTTTGGTTTGACAAACCTATCGAATAGGTACAAGAAATCTCATGTTTACCTTCATTGAACATTAATTAAGCAGGCCAAACAAAAGGAGAATCTGAAGTTGATTGAATAATATATGTTATATGTGTGATTTTGGGCAGTAAGCTGAAGTCTGTGCACAATATTTTCTTCACCTTATAAATTTACCTCCGAGATGGGGTATTTTCTCTAGTCATAATATATCACTGTTGGCTCTAAGATGTCGATAAAAGATAGTTTCATAGGTTTTTAGATTGAGAAACACCTTTACGCTTAGCAGCTACTGCTCTTCACACACGCTATTGTTAAAGTGCTGCTCACCTCGGCTGTTGTGGTCCGGAAGTGATAATTGTGGGAAATGTGACTTCAGCTAAAAGGGTCAATTTGAACTTATTTTGCTTCGAAATGTGTATTAGAATGATGTGGGAAACATATCTATTAAGATGATACGAAAATGATACCGTTTTTTAAAATCAGTATTGGAGTCAGAAGAAAACTAGCGCTGGACACGTTCAGCATAAACTGTTAAATATGTTACTAATTATAATAATTGTTCTCCGGTAAAGCGAATCAAAATAAGTAAAAAACATACCACATATTCAAAGCAAGCTAATAACAAACTAGCAAAAAAAAACTAAAAACAGCTAACCTGCTAGCTCTATATGAATTTTAAAAAAAGATTACTATGCATGCAGATGGCTTTTTCAAAGTAGCAACAACTTAAATTTCTAAACCGGGTAACACCTGCAATACTTTGCCTACGCGTATTGATAAAAACAACAACACAATAGCAGCTAAAAGGGAGAGCTAGCTGACAGTTTCAGCGATTCTCCTAGCATCCCCGGCTCTCTCTCCCCTTAGCGTCCCCACCTATATGGTCCTCCTTCGGGGCTAGTCTCGGCCTGTGGTGGCGCACACTCACAGTCCTCCTTCTCGTCGGAATTCATACGAGGATTTATCCTCAGATGTATTTTATTCTGTTGATGTTAGTTGCTTTTCAATGTACCACGTCCTCCACAGTCAACTACAGCAACACGATATTTAAGATGTAAACAAGCAGCGGCGGCAGATTTTCCACTGAAAACTTCATTTACGGCCTTTCTACAGCAGGCTTCCTCTGCTGCCTGACGTTAACAGCCATCTTGACATCCCTATCGGATCATGTCCCACCATGCATTGCGTTGGAGCAACAAACCTTCTGGAATGGATCGTAACGTTGCATGGAACTGGACTCATACCGAACATAACGTTACGCACAAAAACAAATAAATACACACACAGATATTGTGAATTAAAGTTTTCTCATTGAGATTACTCATTAAAATAGCTTTAAAAATTTGCATGTTGTAATATCACATTTTAAAACCAAAATATCTTCTCAGACATATGCCGTAGGATATTTTATATCATCAAATTATTTTCTTTATTAACACAAATAGTTATAGTGACCTGGAAGGTGTTTGGCGGCAAAGTTGTGGTTAACATTTGTTTTAAATGCCAACTTCCCTTACAAGCTGCATTATTGTATGTTGGAATGTATACTGACAGATATAGTATTATGGGAGGCTATTTCCAGAAAGTGGAAGGGAATAAGTAAGGTGTACATTTTCATTTTCATTTTCATGTAAAGTGCATTATAAATTAAATGTATTATTATTATTATTATTACATTTTGAAAGAAATTCATTGTTCCTCACCTACCTTTCTCCTGCCTACTGCTTGTGTTTTTCTGTGTACATAATGTTTTCCACTCTTAAAACCTATTAATAGTTTATGAAATTTCTGGATGAGTTCTGTTGGAGGGGAACATTCAAGATTGTATGTGATGACTTATTATCTTGACAAAGGAATGTCTTTACAAAGTTATTCCAGCAGAAAGAACTGCAGCTGTAAAGGCAGTTTACTTAGAATACACCACATTTTGTGTCACAGCTTTGTAAAAATTTGAATGAACTATGTTTATATAAAATGTATCCATAAAATTCAAAAAAATTTCAAAGCTAAGTTGTAGCCATATTTCTGCAACATAAAGGAAGATAATGTGAAGATCATAATGTCAAAAGTCTTGGTGATGACTACTGAAATACTGTTTAATTATACCACAGATGAACAATGCTGTATCTGCTTAGATTTCCCGACCAATAACCCACTCCTCCATGAAGGTGTTTTGATAGATAGATAGATAGATAGATAGATAGATAGATAGATAGATATTCAGTCATGCTGTCATTCAGTCATTCATTATTCGTATCCACTTATCCTTCAAGATAGCGACGGCTGGAAGCTTTCCTAGCTAACTTTAGTCAGAGTAGAACTATTCCTCCCTCCCCCTAGCCTCTGCTACAGAAGTAAGCCTGAGATGTTATCAAGCTGTTTCTTAATTAAAAGCATCACATAACAGCAAACACTACATGATAGAAGCCCACCTTCCGATGAAATTCGTCATCTATTGATCGCTTTTGCACTAGTCACTCAGCTGTTGACAGCTATTCCAAGTGATGTGTCCGCGCATATACATACAATTTGCGATTATATCACTGCTCATGTAAAGAGTTAATACAGAAATGCCCCTTCGGAATGATTTCATTCGGAAAGGAGAAAAGTATCCATGTAAAGCCAGCTATTGTAATTTTTCCCTCATTAGGAAGGGAGCAGCACCCTCACTGACATGTCTGCTTTGATTAAGTTCTTGTGTTGGCGTTCATGCCCATGAATGGACTCTGTTTGCCACAGTTCTCCCTTCATTCGACACCCAGGAGTGAAAATGTTAGCTTTCAACTGCAGTTGGTAAAGGAGATGAAAGCAGATTTTATTTGATCAGCATCAAATAAATATCAGGTCAATATAAGGAACCAAGCTCCTTTGTTTCTTTAGTTGTTTTCTGATGGCTCTTCAGAAAGCTTTATCTTGAGAAAATTCTGCTCATCTCAGAGGCAGCAACTCAGAATTCTGCCTTTATGCCCTTAATATTCCGAATTCTTTGACTTTAATCCCAGAATTCTGAATTCAGAGTCAGAATTCTGTGAATAAAGTCAGTTGAAATGGCTTTTCCATATTCCCTATTCCTTTTCACTACCAATTAATCTACAGTGTATTGCATGTATTTGGACTGTGGGAAGCCAGACACAAGGGCAGAACAGTAAAAACCCTGCACAGTAAAGCCCTTTAAAGCCTTTTCAAACCTTGTGTGGTGTTCGTATTTTTGTTATTCAGCCAGTGTTCATGGGTCTGGTGGACCGGCTGCATTTTTGGGTTATTAATTCAACACAATCAAACAATTTTATGTTAAAATACTCAACAGATGTTAAATTCATCCCAATACAAGCAATATAAACATCACATATGGTTAATATTTGCTATTTACCCTTGTTAGATCACATTTATGAATTAAAGTGCTACTCGTTTTTTGGTGTTTTTTAATAAAATGTAATAAAAAAAAGAAAATCAATTATAATCAAGATATGAGTAAAAGAACTGTACAAATTTGCAAATGAAGCAAGATTTTTCATAACTATTGATTTTTATTTATTTGAACATTAGAAATTTAACCCATACAGGTCAGTTTACGCGACACAAGCTGAACAGTTACATTAACCGTGTCAGTCTAGACAACACATCAGCCCCATTGGAAACATTGCCTTTTCATACTGTTTGCCTTTCGTAGTTTTACTGTGTGTGTGTCGCATATGTACCTCTTGTACTAGATGCATGTATATTGTGTTTTTCTGTCCATCTTGGGTCAACACAATTCACAGTGCTTCTTTTTGTTTTTTTTGCTGCCTAAAATAATGAAAAGATCAGGAAACACCGCTCTCTCTGGCAAGGAATGAGTGTCAGACATACTGTATACTGCAACAACATTATACACTTATTTCAGGCTCTGCACATGTTGGTTCTGTAGATCGGGTGGATGGGGCACCAGAATTCTCCTCCTGAATCCTCCTCATGATGGCTGCAGAGGCTGGGGTTCTTGGAACATGTTTTCTTCTCTGGATTTGAGGTCTCACCAGTGCATAACCCGGCTCCTCGAGAAAGAGGCGTCTCCTCTGGAGCTTCCTTCTGTTCTACTCTGGTTTCAGTGCCATCCAGATGACAAAGGTGTTGTATGCTGAGACGTCCAATATGTCAAAGAATGTCACTAGCGGCCAGCGTAGGGTCCTCCTTTTGCAACTGAAGGCAGTCCCCAGCTTGTCCACGTGTCAGCCGTGTATACAAACTTGGAAGACTTGAAAGGCCTGTTCTTTGTAGTCAGCAGTTGGGGTGGGAGCTCGGACTTGTTTTTTCGTATCGTTCCCACCATGATCAGCTTCCTCCTTAGGAGCTTGTGCAAGGTAAAAAAAATGTTGCATGTAATGTGAGTCCCTGAGGCATGTCCAGAACAACTCTCCTTCCTTGATTCTTCTCCAGGGCACCTCCATCAGATTACCCTGTGTAGACTTATAAGTTCCAAGCATATGAGGACGTGGCATCAAAGGCAGCTCAGATCTTCATACTGTACCATGTTTTTGCAGGTTTAGATGTTATAAACTGCATAAAGGGGCAGCAGACCCTAAATGGCATCAGCTGCTCATCAATGGTGACAGTAGGCCCAGGGTTATAAAACACTTACACTCTTTCTTTCACACAGACACACTCAGACACTAACAGCAGGCCCAAACAGGAGGAGGACAGAGTGAGGGTACACAGGAGCTACAATTTCCAAACTTTATTAGCCCCGGGTCCAGTGGACCCGAATATCCCGTATGTAATATAAATGTGTGGGGGGATGTACAGTGTGTGGTCATTGAAAATGTGTTATGATAAATGTTCTTCACAGAAAATAAGCCAAAGCCAATGAGTTTGAAAAAATAATGAATCGTATCATTTTTCTTTTGATAAAAAATGAAAATGGGTCCCACAGTCCCAAACACCATCAAATGGTTAAAAAGAAAAAATTCAAGTTTTATGTACTTTCATGAATAAAATATTATAGAATGATAACAGGTAATGTAGGCAAGAAAGGCAAATGGTCAAAAACTGGTGTTATTAAAGTGCAGTTATTGTTCTTGGATGAGACACATCGCACACATCAAATTTGATCAGCAATACATGCTGAACATCAGAACATGGCTGGGTTGAAGTTAATGGACATTGAAGAAATTTGTTATATTGAAGCAAGAGAAACCTCCTACTAAAGAAAATTAACATAATCGTGTATCACGATTTGTATAATTTGAAAAAGAGAAGTTCAGAAAACGAATAGCCCGTTTTACCTGTGCATATTCTACATGTCGACTTCAGAAGAGAAAACATCTAACCTTAGTTTATTATTCTTTTTAGTTAAATGTCTTTTTTAAATGTAGACCAGTTGAGCGGAAAATGAGCGGGACTGGCAACCTCAGGTCTCTACGCTCCGCGTGCAGCATGCAGCATGCCAAACCCCCTGGCAGAAGTTCTTGAGGACCGACTGTGTAGCTGTGTCCAGAGGGAGCCAACTTTCATTTGAATTTCTGCTAAAGTAAGTTACAAGTCACCAAACTATGGTTATGAAAAATATAATAATATCAATAGAATTAACCTGTGAACTGGGCAATAACATTTTATTTGGATAAGGAATCGATTCCAATATGCATAATTTTAGCTAGTATTATAATAATTCTAGATGAAACACATTCATTTACGACATTGGCCTTCGTCTGACAAAATTTAAGTGTTTTCTCTTCCTCTGCTGTACCTAAAAAAAAAAAAAAAAAAAAAAAAAACTTATATTGTGAAAGATTGCGTTCCATTCGAATCAGTGAGCATTCCCGGACTTGCCCCCACGCGGTCATCTAGATAAAAGCTAAGAGTTGCGAAAACAAGTTTAGCACGAGTTGCTAGCAAATGTATATCAATTTTAGCAAAATGAATAGGTCGATAAGGGGACGGGTGGTTTTATTGAACACCTGAAATAGCCAAAAAAGCATTGTTAAAAATTGATATATGTTCTTATCCCTGTGCCCCGAATTCAAATCCAGTTAATTATATTCATAGTTATATTAAAACTTGGCCAGCTGTGGTCTGCAACATGAATGTTACTTGTTGCACGTGGTTGACCATCAGCGTGCTAGCAAGTAAAATGTCCATTCAATGTATTAGCAATCAGGTTCCATGCTTCTTTTTCGAACCTTTAGTTTGACAAAGTTTAGTTAAATTTTGTCGTCAGTTTTCTAGGTGAACAATGGATGATTGGGAAGAAGAGGTAAGCAAATAAACTACGAAGTCTTTTGCTTCTTATATCCGTTTTTGTTGTATCTAAATGCATTCAAATTGCCAACACCTGTTTTCTCCATCCTTACAGGAACCTACTTGTAGCCCTACCACACTAACAAGCTGCGGCTCAGGTGAAGGGACATTAATAAGTGTCTATTCAAATGATCAAGTGTTACTGTGCTACCACATTTAAATCTAAAACCGTAATTTTTAAATCTACACACGTTTATTCAAAAACTTTACCAAATATAAGTAAAGGAATAAGGATAAAATCCAGTCTCTGATTCCAGATATATCTTACAGTAGTCAAATTTAGGGGTATCTCTTTGAATAAATAATATAATATTCACATCTGTTTTTCATTGGTGTACTTTGGCTGAAAATGAAAGAAATATTGTATCTTTAAAATGAGTTTGGGCAAAGCCCTCAATATCTCCATATAAGCATGTCTGGACATTCATGGGTAATTATAAATGGTGGTGTATCCAAGTTACTCAACTCGGCAGGCAATCGGCTGAGCAAAATAATTTTCACTTACACCCACCCCAGTGAGGAACATAGTCACCATGAAAACACTATCACAATGCTACTGATCAAATAAAATCTGCTTTCTTAAATGTAAAAATTTACCTATAATTTCTCATTTCTTAATGAAATATATTTAATAGAACCTCATCACTTCACATGCTACTATGTGACATTTTTTACACATGAAAGCCACCGTAGCTTCAATGATAGAGACCATTGTGTAGAATGTGTTCAATAACATACAGTCTTGAGATTCGCTGCTTCTACCACTAGATTTTACACACTGGACGTTTAATGTGCAATTAATAGGGTTCAGTCTGAGTTTCTCACAAAATTCCAGCTATTGTTTGGAACATGTCAAGTATGGCCCCCTCATTTTGCCCTTTCCAAAACGCCAGGTTTGCTTTGAATGCAGAACCTTAATCTGCCAATCGGAAGAAAGATGACGTTCTCTTCTGAAGTCTCTTCTGAATTTGTCACAAACCTAGTTCATCAAGATGGAGATTGATTAAAATCCTTTACCTGAGTGTTTGTGGGTATGACCAGCAAGCAGGAGCAGGGAAAGAACTATAAGTTCCACGTGATTGCAGCGATAGTCATCATCCTTATATTATTTTCTCTTTGGTTTATTTTATTGTTTATTTTCTCAATCAAATTGTGGCCAGTACTGCTGCCTGAAGGACAGTGAACTAAGAACTATTTCTCTTTATCTCCAGGCTTTGGTGGAAGAGGCAGAGGACGAGGATTTAACACGTCATTCTCAGGTGTCCACTCATATCAATAAACACGTGATCAAATGATTGTTAGTTGAGTGACTGATAATTTAGTAAACATACAATTTTAAGGATACCGCTTTTCACTCTGAATCACCAATGATACGAGAATCTTTTACAGACAAAGACAGGCTATACTGTTTATTCAGTTTATTTTGCTTTTCATTTAACTCATAATACAGGTGCATCTGATGTGTTTTTAGTTGAGCAGTCATGAGGTTAAAACATTTAATTAAATTAATGAAATGCTATTTACTTTGTGATTTCAGGAAAAGGGATGGTGGTATATGAGTAAATTGATGAAATAAACCTTAAACATCAATGTATATTTATGTGCCATACTTCCAGAAAAAATTTTCACGACTGATTTGTAGTTCTGGCCCTAAAAATCAAAAATGTATTTAATTTTTGAGGGAAAGAAAAATCCCTCTGCTATAGACAGAAACTGTTCTGTGCAAGCATGCTGATGACAGTGTTTAAGAGTGTTGATGCAAATGACTGAGGTTTCCACTATTAATAATATTTGCGATTAGACCAGAATAATTATGATTGCTTTTGCTTGCAGAGGTACTGTGATTCCCAGCCCAGGGAATATGTTTGGCTCCAGCATATCATTTTTTTTTTTTTTTTTTTACTGATTATGCACATGATTTAATCTCTCATTGGCTATTAATAGATTGTGTGCGTTTTGTGTTTCTGTTAAATTTTTTAACCACCTTTCCTCCACCGAAATCGAGCTGTAGTCGATTGCAAAGTTTTATTCGGAATGCCTGTCAGAATGTTGCTTGATGAGTAATGATGGCTTCTGGTGCTGGGTTTGCTGTGACCGCCGAGTTCACTGGTAAGTAAATTGAGGAAATATTTCAGGATTGAGGTTCTCCTATAGTATGAAAATTTCTTTCTGCAGAAATTGCACAGTTCAGTGCTCCTATCAACAGCTTCATCCCAGTGCCTTTTCAATTGACTTTTTCATCAGTTGGTCCAAATAAACCTTAGTCTTCCCTTTTCAATTTAATGACATGTGGCAACTTGTGTTGAGATGTACTGTTAAAGTAAT
Organism: Lophius piscatorius; assembly: GCA_009660295.1. Classification (NCBI taxonomy): domain Eukaryota; kingdom Metazoa; phylum Chordata; class Actinopteri; order Lophiiformes; family Lophiidae; genus Lophius; species Lophius piscatorius. The sequence continues at coordinate 47,504 of VRLP01002208.1, read as the reverse complement.
GTCCGCTTTGGTAACTCCGCCATCTATCTTGTTAACGCTGCTGGGGCTGCAATGTGGTCAGTGACGTATTAGGTCAGGGGCCATCACAGAGCACAATTAATAAGCATTTCATTTTATGTTATGTTTAAATTTAATTCCTTGTTCTTATTTGGGTATTCTGAAAACATTAAATTATTTTTAACGATAGAACTTATTTTATGTCTTCTCTAGCTTTAAAGCATTAGTTAATCAAGTTTTTGATTTTCTTCTTCTTTTTTCCCCAATTATGTTGCACAACTACCTGACCGATTCAAGAAAATGAAAAATTTATGATTGTGCAAAATACAAAAAGAAACAAGCAGTGATGAAGGCTCCTCAAACTCTTACGCTATTCGGGGCGTGCGCAAACTTCCGCCAGTACATTCGCTGAAACTTGTCGAGTGTCCCGGAAGGGTGGCGCAGCGTAAATCTGTCAATGTTCCCATCACGATACTTGATGGAGCGTCACTTCCTGTTTCCGGCAGTTGCCGCTGTTCCTGTGAGCGAATATTGTCTCATGGGCATCTTGGGTTCGGTTCTCTGATGCAGCATGCAAATTTTGGGATGGATTGGACAAAAACGAAAGTAGCGTTTTGAGCTCACGGGTTAGATTGCGAGTTTCACTCATCCGTGGTCACGCCAGCCAAGTCATGGATTAACCTTCCTTCAGTGCCTGGCAATTGTTGTCACCAAATTTGATGTTGTTTGGGATCATTTTCAATTGAGTCTCACCTCCTGGTTGCCAACAGGTGGCGATGTCATTGTAATTGAATAATGTCACATAGGGATCTTGAGGCTAGGACTTTGATCCAACACGTCAAGTTTGGGACGGTTAGGACAATTGAAAGTGTTGCTTTTTAGCACCTGGGTTAAATGGCGAGTTTTATGCTGCCATGGCCCCGCCTTCTAAGTTACGGATGAGACTTCGATTATTGTTTATATGTATAACCCTTTCCAATGACTTGTCTAATTGGCTAGCAGTTATGATATCCAAGCTGAGGCTATATTTGCAGTGGTTATAATAATTTGGTTAATTGGCCAGCCGTTATGATGTCCTAGCTGTGGCTATTTGGTCGGTGGTCATGTTTTGGCAGATTGTCCACCAGTCATGATGCCATAAAAGAGGCTATGTAGTAAGTGGTTGTAATCATTTGACAGAGTGGCCAGTGTGTGTGGAATGGTCTGAATTACATAGCATTAAAATGTAGTTGGTGGTCATGGATGGATGGATGGATTCATGTATTCCACAGATTACTCCTTTAACTGCTCCTGAAGAAGGTGAGTGATCAGCCCCTCCCTTCCCTTTCTCACAGCTCATGTTACATGCAGGTGCTGCTGAGCTGTCTCTCCCCCTAACTGCAGCCTTTCTGGATGTCAGAGCTATGCGGGAAAGGTCCAAACCAGTAAGGTTCTAGCTCACACCGTAGGTCCTGTTCCGGAAACAATGGTACGACAGCGACAACAAGAGTTGTCTCTCCTCAGTGATGTAATTTCTTTTCCAGATTAAGTGAAAAAATAATACCTTTTGAGAGAGTTTAAAATACATATCGTTTTGATCTGAAGGAAGAAAGTGGAAGGGATTTTTGAAGGGAGCCGGGAAGGCTACCAGTTGTTACTTAGGGGTCTCGTCTGGTCATTTGATGAGGTTCTATGGTTCCATTCGGGGCTTTTAAGCATGACAAATTTAGCTACGTTTTGATCCCAAAATTATGGCTGTGGAGTTTGATTTGTGGGATTTCTGTTGATTTTTGTTCGCAGTCTTTTTGTGTTTTTCTCACTGTTCTCTACACACTTAACGAGCTCACTCCACTCTAATGATTATTTCCCAAAAACTGCCAATACTTCAGGCTCATGTGAAGAAAAACTATGAATGGTACAGAAGTGGTTGAATATTCATGTTAAACACAACGAATGTAGCTTCGTTTTAAATTTAGAATGGTGTTTCTAGGTGAAAGTATGAGGTAGTAATTAATCAAAGTCTGAAACGATAGTTTTATTGCCATTAGGTGGCGCTATGGAAAAAATATATTTTTCAGGCAGACGTCTTCAGGGCGGGACCTTTATTCATGGTGAGTTTTTTTCCCCCCCAATATTTTTATTGATTTTGTTAGTTATTACAAATATTACATTTGCAACATAGATGAACAGTTGGACCACAGTAACAGATCACAAATCAACAAATTATCATTCAGACACACACACACACACACACATACACATATATATTAAACTTGCACATTTTACATACCAATGAAATGCAACATTTTATAATAAAATAAATAAATTTGAATGTAAAAATGATCCCATATTTTTACAGATGAGGCCTACTTTCCAGCTACTATAATACTCATACATGGTTCCCAGAGGTATACAAATTCCTTCCGTTTTCCTTTGGCAATATATGTTAGTCTTTCCAGACCAATACATTCTGAAAGTTCCTTTAGCCACTGTTTCATAGAGGGAGCCTCCATACTCTTCCAAAATAGTGCAATAGCTGTCCTTGCTTGTAGAAGTCCAAAGTCCAGTAGTTTAGTCTGTTTCTGTGTTTGTGTGAAGCCACCTGTGTAGATTCCAAGTACACAGCCTAACATCTTGAGGTATGTTGATATTGAACACCTCTGACAGACACTTGATGACATCCTTCCAGAATGTCTGAATCTTTGGACATTCCCATCGGCAATGAAAAATGGTTCCTTTTTCGGTTAAACATTTAGTATATATGTATGGAATATTACCAGACATTTGATTAAGTTTAACAGGGGATATATACATCCTCAACAGTGACTTATATTGAAGTAGCTGAAACCGTGTATTTGTTTGTTTTTGTGCCATTAAACAGGCCTCATTCCAGTCCGTTTCATCTATGTCTTCTTGGATGTCGCCTCTCCAGGCATTTAACCTGTCCATTGCTGAATCTTTAGAAGTAGACATTAGTAAATTATAATATGTAGAGAGTAAACCTTTTTCCTTTCAAATGTGCAATAGACACTTCCTCTATTTTGGACAATGGTGGGACACACATAATCTGTCTGGATCTAAATGACATGTAACTTTTTGGCTGTAAGTATTTAAAGAAATGTTTTGGGGGAATCTGATATTTTTCACATAATTGGTGGAAGGTAAGCAACACACCAAACTGTCCATGTAGAGATCTTTAATTGTCTGGTTGCCATTCACTTTCCATGATCTAAAACCTCCATCTTTTTTACCAGGTGTAAACTGTTCATCACCCCAGATAGGGGTGAACTGAGAGAGTGTTGGAGGGTCCCCTACTTGTTGGTGTGCAGTGTTCCACACTGAAATTGTATTTTTGTGGAATGGGTTTTTTGTACACTTTTTTTGTGTTTTTACAGCCGAAGAATATAGCTGGCTATGTATAGGTTAATCTGGAATGGATTCTTGTTCAATGTTTGCCCAGGCTGGGGGTGAGGTTGTACAAAAATAATGTAGAGCTGATGTTAGCTGGGCAGCCATATAATACCATCTGAGATTGGGAAACTGAAGTCCTCCCTCTCATAAGGCATGAATAGTAACTTTAGATGGAGCCTTGCTTTCCTATTATTCCAGATTAATTGATTGAACAACTTGTTCAGTTTCTCATAAAACTAAACTGATAATGGCAGTGGAAGTGTTAGGAAATGGTACAAAAATTTAGGTAAAATTGCCATTTTTTTAATATTTATTCGTCCCTTCATAGATATAGGCGGGTAAGACCATCGGTTTAATGCTTCTGTAACCTCATCTACCGTTGGGTCGTAATTTGCTGGAATTATTTTATTGAGTTCTGGAGTAATTTTAACTCCTAAGTATTTGAAACCTTCAGTAGTTGTTGAAAATGGAGTGTTCATAGTGGGATTTTTCCTATCTTCCTCATTTAATAATAATAATAATACATTTAATTTATAGAAACATCAATACTGATTTAGAATTATTAATTTTATATCCAGAAAACTTTCAAGTCTTCTATTAACCTCATCAGATTGGGAATACTATTTCTTAAATCTGTCGGGGAAAAATATGATATCATCCGCGAATAAAGAAATCCGATGATCCCTTCCTCCAATTCTCGTACCTGATATTCCTGTATGTGCCCTCACCGCTATGGCCAAAGGTTCTTTAGCTAATGTGAAAAGTAGTGGTGACAGAGGACAGCCCTGTCTGGTTGATCGCTGCAAACTAAAAGGTTCTGAAATGTTATTAGTTAGAATTTGTGCAGTTGGATTTGTATACAATAGTCAAATCCATTGGAGGATTTTTTACCTATTCCGTATCTTGGAATCAATTCCAAGAGGTTATTCCACTCTATTCTGTCAAATGCTTGATATGCATCTAGTGCTAGCATTGCTGTGTCTTTTGTATTATGTTTCTCATACAATATATTTAGAACATGTCTTATATTATGATAGCCCTGTCTTTTTTTAACTAAACCTTGTTGATCATCGCTTATCATTTGAGTATGTATATATCCAGTCTCCCAGAGAGTGCCCTACACAATATCTTTGAGTCACATCCCATAAGACTAATTCCCCTGTAGGAGGAACATTCAGTTGGGGGCATATTTGGTTTTAATATAAGGGTTATTGTAGCTAATCTCAATGAGTCTGGGAGGGTTCCTGATACATATGATTCTTCATACATGTTAAGAAGTGGCCATACTGACTTATTTTTAAATACTTTATAGAATTCTACTGGCAGCCCATCCGGTCCGGGTATTTTGCCTCTATTCATATCTCCTATGGCTTCTAATAAGTCATTTATTGTTAATGGACTATCAATCTTTTATTTATCCTCCCCTGATAATGTTAGGAATTGCAACTGGTCGAGAAATGAATCCCGGGCTTCTGCATCTCCACTATATTCAGATTTTTATAATAGTTTATAAAACTCTCTAAAGTTTTCATTTATCTCTAAGGGGTCAGTAGGCAAGTTACCCGATGTTAACTTTATACTATGGATTGTTCTTTCAGCTTGTATTTTCTTAATCCTCCAGGCCAATACATTACTTGCTTTTTCTCTTTGATCATAAAATGCTTGTTTAGGCCACATTAAACTCTTAGCCACACTTTCAGCTGTTAAATTATCATATTTCGCTCTCATAATAATTCGATTTTGTAGTTTTTAGGGATCGTTGCTATGATAAAATTCATTTTCAATGTTTTTTTTTTTTGTTTTTTTAGTAACTGTATTTCTTGATTGTATTCTTTGTTTTTGTTGCTGGTGAAGCTAATAATTTCCCCCTTTGTATTAGCTTTAAAGGCTTCCAATCTAATACTGGCCGTGGTTTCATCCTTATTTAGTTCAAAATATTTGTCTATGCAATTTCCTACAAATTTAAAAAAGGTTGGATCTTTTAACAAAAACGTTTGCAATCCCCATCTTTTTGGAACCTCCTCAACCATACCCAACTGAACTTCCATAGAGATTGCTGCATGATCACTAATTACAATACTGTTATACCAACTTTTTACAACTTGTGGTTGTACCTCCATAGATATTAAAAAATAGTCAATGCGCGAATGACCTTTATATGAACTTGAGTAACATGAATATTCTCTGCTGTAAGCGTTTTTAAATCTCCAGACATCTTTTATTAAGTCTTGCATATAGTTATGGAGTATTTTTCTGGTTTTTGTGAGTATTGTCAGTTTGAGTAGGTCTATCCAGGACTGGGTCCAGGGTACTGTAAACGTCCCCACCTATAATGTAGACGCCCTCCAAAGCAGACACATTCAAGAATAATTTTTCAGAAAGGACGGGCTATCATCCTTGGGACCATATATATTCACAAAGTTTGGGTTTTTTTGACACAATTTTACCCTGAACGATAATTACCTCCCATTTGGGTCTTTGATGAGTTTTGAGATTTGAAATGGTATCAAATTGTGTATAAGAATAGCAATCTTTCTAGCATGACTGCTAAAGGAAGCGTGAAATACCTGGCCTGGCCATCTTTTGGTCAGCGATTGTAAGTCTGATGCAGTTAAATGTGACTCTTGTATGAAGATAATCTTAGATTTTAAATATTTTATCGTATTTAATACTTGTTTCACTGTGGCCAGTTTTCTCATTCCCCTGACATTCCAGCTTTTAATAGTAGCATTCAAACTACTTCCCTGTTTTGTCCTTTCCATATATTACTCAGAGTAATTGAGAGAGAGTTTTGGTGGAGATTGGCTTAAGTACAGTTGAGTTATGATGACCTACAGTTTTGTGACATCCGACCTCGCCGCCGAGCCCTGTCCACTTAATTATTCAAACATGCACATCCTTCACAACGATGGATGTCTTACCTGTTGTGGCTTTCTGGTCCTCCTTTGAAATATTTGGGATTTATAGCCTTGGAGTAATGGGTGAAATAGTAAAACATGACATTTCTTGGTACCGCTAGGTGGCGCTATGAGAAAAATATATTTTTTTCAGATAGACCTCTTCAATGCCAGACTCTAATCCTTCCTGTGAAATTTGGGTCAGATCGGATGATAGATGGCTGAGTTATGGCCGAGTATTTGCAAGTGGCCCGTAGTTGTCACCGAAAAAATTTCAAGTTGATCGGGTCAAAGCTCCAGGACAAGTTCGATCAGACAAAACGGAGAAAAACGGCAAAAGACGCCTCTGTAGCACCGCTTCAAGTCAAAATGGCCGACTTCCTGTTCGTTTAAGACCATAACATCAAATTACATTTTTGTAGATCAGGTTTGGTAAACATGCCTACCAATTTTCGTCTTTTTACGTTTAAGTAGCTTCATTGACAAAGGTATATTGAAAATTTCGAGGGGACGCTATTGAGACGTTTTTCCAACCTCTATGCTGCGACTGACAAAATATGAAATTTTTCGTCAGACCTGATAAGCGTTTTCGAGGATGGGAAAGCCGCCAAAATGGCGATTCTTTTGGACCAAGAAAATAATAATAATAATACAGAATTCCTTGAAATCCCATAGGTCCCTTGCACAGTTAGTGCTCGGGCCCTAAAAAACTGAATTTGCTACAGAACCAGCACATCAAGCATCGTTTAGTTTTGTCCTATTAGGCCGTGTTCCAGGGCCACCCCAGTGTTGCACAATTATTGAAATTAAAGAGCCTACATAAATTGGGTATAGTTTAAGAAGTGAACTGTGAAGACTGGTGCATAGTCTGGTCTCATGAATTTTCAATATGTGGAAACGAATTAGAGAGCAGAGGGCATGGATTTGTATGGCATGAATGAATACTCAAAATTACAAAGTTATCTGCAACATAGAGATGTTCATGGATTTTTCAATACACAGCACAGTTATGCTGTTAATTAATAATATCTATTGTTAGAGCCCTATATTCCTAACTTTCAGTCAGGTAAGGATCTATGAGTTTGAAAGACGAGACTTGATATTAATTGAGCACCCCTAACGTCACTAAACTAACATTTACACAGTACACAGATTTCTTCATAGTTCTTTTTTTTGGCATGTGGTGCTAAGAGGATTCCATATTTTGTGATAATCAAGATGATTGTATTAATGTGTGGTATTGCCTTGATACTTTTGTTAGAAGCACTGTAGTTTGTTAGATTCAGGTCTTTCTCACCTGCATCAGCAAGGTGTGCCTTTGAAGGCTTGGGAACAATTGGGTCGGGCCCGTAGCCTTTTTCTTAACAAAAATAATCAATAGCCTATATTATATACCACAGTTATCTGAAGATGATATATCCCACCAGGGCCCAACAAAAATGACAAGCAATGAGTAAAAAAATCAGACTTGAATCGTGTATTTTGTAATATGAACTTTGGCGAAAACCAATTGGTCTTGAGGGACGATATTTTGTAGTCTGACCCCCTGAGTGGGGCTGTAAAATACTGCCTTTTTTTGTGTAGGTAGAGATGAGAATGGAAAAGGAAAACACTGGTTGTCTTATAACAGCTTTTAGCAGTAAGCAGTTTTGCTGCCTTGGTACAACTGACTCCAATTTGTTCTTTATAGATGGGGACAACTGGAATAATAAAAGAGGAGAAATAGGTGGATTCAGAGGCAGAGGTGACATTGTGAACTCACTCATAATGTACTGTTCTTGTTTAGCTCTGTCAGTGTATTATTTGTGATTTTGATAACATAATTTTTTCAACTAATGCCTCAAAAGCTAACACTACATTGTATTGGCCGATTAGTTTAGGCTTGTTAAAATAAAAGATGACACTTTAAGTGAATTGACGAAAAGTGTTATTTTTCAGGGAGCGGCAGAAGATCTGGCCAAACTGATCACAGTAAATTCATTGGTAATGTAGTGTTTTTATGTCTTGAGTGCGTCTGACTTAAACATACCTGAGAAAATGTTTGTTGAATAAGGAAACCCATTTGTTTTACAGGCAAAGACAATGGACTGTGTGAAGATGGTAGGCTTTTTTTCTTCTCTGTACTGAAAATAACTAACAACCAAAACAGACTTTCTAGCAGCTTGTTTTATACACAAAAGTTTCTAAACAAAGGAACGTTAAATGTTGATATATCTATTGTAAGTAAATATTTGTTTCAACATTCCAAATTCTGAACAGGGTTTAGAGGAGGAAATCGAGGAGGAGGAGGAGGCGGCAGCAGAGGAAGACGAGGTTTAAGACGAAGCTTTCAATCAAGTTTTCCGTCATTTTAGTGAAGCAGAAATTAGATTTTAATTGATGTCAATGTTCAAAAAGATATGTAGAATTATTGTTATCCAGTCTTAACTTGAAATTAATGGTTTCTAATATGTTTGAAGGTGTTGATCACAGTGGCAGAAATGGCTGTGGAGGAGGTAAAAAACATGTGCAATGTTTATAACTTTCCTCCCAAGTAACTAATTGTTATTAATGAGCGAACATGGCTTATTTTGTGTCATTGCAGGCTACAGGGGAAAAGATGAGGAGATTTTCACTAAACGTCAGTATATTATTCATTGGTACATCGATCAGCCATAATATTAAAACTACAATTGATGTATGTCCCCATTTCACTATGAAAGCAGCTCTGTTACACTGTTTTCTCAAATCTTTCTGTTAGAACCAGAATTAGTGTTTTCAGCCATATGTGCTACAACAGCTCTTAAGTAGGTTTTGAAAAACGCATATATTGGATTTCCATAGCCATCAGTATGTGGGTTTACATGGGACACTTTTCTCCTTTCTGAATGACACCTATCTGAATTGCAATGTCAGTCGCCTGTTCACGTGACTTGTGATCTTTTCCGACCCGGTGTTTACAAGCATCATCCCCCCAATCGGAAACGCTTTCAGACATGCGCAGACGATCCACACCCTGTTCATAAGGTGGCGATAATGCTTCGGTGAGCTCGGTGCCCACCGCCAACAACCACCCAGAGGAAGAATATGACAGAGGGCATGCGCGGAAGTGACTTTTTTTGGGCCATCTTACCGGTTGCAATGAATAAATCACTCTCCGATGCAGACCGGTACTGTTTTGAAGTTGCCGTATTTAAAATGTGTTGCGGCGCTGAAAAAACTTAGCGGAGCATTATGTCACGATGCTGGGCATGCGCAGATACAACTCAAAACAGAAAGCTTTCGGATACAGCGTTTACATGCAGCGACTGGCTATCGGAAAGGCTTTCCAAAAGGATTTTGACTACCTCCTTGCAAAGGAATAAATCTAATTCGGAAAGGTTCTTCCCATTCAGAAGCTGTTTACATGCAGCATTTCCTTTCTGATTAGACGTCTTTTCCAAATCTAATCAGAATTTGGCTGTCAATGTAAACCCGCCTAATGAGTCTTTGCTTGTCCTTCCATAGACCACTTTAAAAGGGAATAACCATTGTACTGGAACTGCTCTGGCCAAGCCTTGTAGTCTTTAAATTACAATATAATTTATCAAATTTGCTCAGATCTAAGTTCCTTATCCTTGTCTGTTTTTCCTGCCTCTAAGTCAAACTTGATTACAAAATGTACACTTGATGCTTAATATAACTATAACAGTTGCCAGTTTAATGGTGGTATTGATATTTTATTTATTTTTTTGGTGGTTTTAATCGTATGGCTGATTCTGAATGAATATTAATTTTTTTGTGTATGTGAGAACAATATGTATCAATATTTGTTGAGTTGTTTAATGATTTTAGACGATAAGAGTTGAAACATTGTTATTGATATTTGTCTTGCACAGGAGAAGACAAAGAAAATGAGGATGCAAGAGATGATGACAGTAGGTTGATTAACTTTTGGATCTAAATCAAGTCAGTAGGTCTGTAATATCATAGTTGCGCCATTTTGTACTTTGTTCTCTTTCTCCTTCAGGACCAAAGATCACATATGTTCCCCCAACGCTCCCCGAGGATGAAGATTCAGTTTTTGCCCACTATGAGAGTGGTATCAACTTCGACAAGTATGATGACATCATGGTGGACATCAGTGGAACCAATCCACCGCAGGCTATTATGGTAAATAGCAATGAAAATGTAATATACTGAATTACAGATTTTTCATGTTTCGCATCTTGCTTTTGAGACAAAAAACTATTAAGATGGCTTTTTGAAGCAGTGATTAGAGTGTCTACAAATCGATTAGATGAGTATTTGATGGATTCTATAAATTTTGATAAAGATAATTCAAACTTGGGGCTTCAATGAAGAATTGTTTGGGGTCTTGCGCGGAAACTGAGATGTCAGTAACAGTTTGTCAGACAAAATTAAAAAAACGTTAACATTTAAACCATATTGATCATCCAAAACAGAATACGATCAGATTGTTGGGGTGCTTTTGTACCAATTGAACATGGTTGGATGGGTGTGAAATCTTTTAATTGAACTCTGGTGTGGACAAACAGCCATGTGGGTATTGCTTTGTAAATATAAGCCACGGTCTGCATATAAGTCGAAACTCATGTTTTGTTGTGAAAAAAGTGGACCAAGCATATAATTTTTCTCATCATAAATTTAAATAATTCCTCTCCTCCACAAACATCATGGTGGTGAGTCAAAAGGGTACTCACCTTGTCCAGAACTTATGTACAAAATTAAACATTCTAGCCTCAATTTACACATTATTGACAAGTAGTTGTGCCATTTGTTATTTAGAAATTGTGATGTTTTCAATTGAAAATTGTTTTATTTACTACGATATTTATTACCTTTGTTGTCAAATTTTCATTCTCACCACCTCAATTATTTTGAAATTAATTTAATGTATTTTAAAAGGAGTTTTTATTTCTACTTAAAAGGAGTTTTATGATGTCCAAAAATACAGTAAGTGTTTTCATAACTAATGATAGCAATAACGATCGTGAAATTCCCTATATGTTACCTTGAAAATCTCATGCTGTTGCCGGCCTTCCCTTGGGGCTACAATGAAAGATGACAATAGCCCAACCTAATGCATGTCGATCTTAGGTTCAAGTTTACATTATAAAAAAGTGAAAGTGAAGGAGATTCTCCTTCTATGGTAAGATATTAGAGCTGCAGAACATATTGTATTCGAATAAATATTAAAAAGTGCCCATTCGCAATTATCTTATCTTATCAATGTTCACATCGTAGCACATAACACAAAATTTGACACGCATAACACGCTTTTTGCTGCTTGATGCCAAAAGAAAACTTGAAAAATCCTATTATACAAATTTATTTGTTTCTAGAGTAGTCATTCATTTGAAGAATTTAAAAAAATTGCCTCCTCCAAACCAAAGTACCTTTCCATGTGTTTTCTCTCCATGTGGCAGAGACAAATTAGTGAAAGTGGTTCGGCTGAAGATGAGTGGTCTGATTATGGTGGCTTTTAGGGCAGATGGAAAATAGCCAGCCTGGAGGGAGTGGTTTATTAGGGGGCATATATAAAAAAATATGTTTTCACTAGGGCTGTAGGAAAGGGGTCGAGGGCACAGGTGGAGGGTTTCATCGTCCGGATATCATCAGGACATTTAATTAGAAAATTTTGTGAATTGACTGAAACGAGATTCATGTTGAATTGGGGCTGATGACTTTCTCCTTGTTCCCTTAGACTTTTGATGAAGCCGCATTGTGTGAGTCCCTGAGAAAAAACATCAGCAAGTCTGGTTATGTTAAGCCGACCCCTGTGCAAAAGCATGGTATCCCAATCATCACCTCTGGCCGAGATCTCATGGCCTGTGCCCAGACAGGATCTGGGAAAACGGTGAGATGAATCACAAAAACTGACCTATGAATTTGGTTGTGGATGGGGTTCCAATGTGTGTTCTGTCTCCAGGCGGCATTCTTGCTCCCTATTCTGCAGCAGTTGATGGCAGGGGGTGTTGCAGCCTCTTCTTTCAGTGAGCTGCAGGAGCCTGAAGCTATTATAGTTGCACCAACCAGGGAGCTCATCAACCAGATTTACTTGGAGGCCAGGAAGTTTTCCTTTGGGTGTGTTTCAATACCTGAGCATTGAATCTAATAATCACATGGCAATATGCATAATATGTAGATTAAAGATGGAATTAATGAAGTTGGGCATTCTCTTGACTTCTAATCTTTGTTTCCCCTGATTGTTGTAGTACATGTGTTCGTCCAGTAGTGGTTTATGGTGGAGTCAGCACTGGATACCAAATAAGAGAAATCTCAAGGGGATGCAATGTGCTGTGTGGAACGCCAGGGAGACTCTTGGATATGATTGGAAGAGGAAAGGTTGTAATTTATTTCAGTTGATGATTACACCAAAACCCTACTCTTAAGATGAAAGCTTAAACACAAGACTGAATGCTCTGCGCCCTAGGTTGGACTGACAAAGGTGCAGTACTTCGTGCTGGATGAAGCTGACCGAATGTTGGATATGGGTTTTGAGCCGGACATGCGCAGACTGGTAGGCTCCCCTGGAATGCCATCCAAAGAGAATCGTCAGACTCTGATGTTCAGTGCCACCTTCCCTGAGGAAATTCAGAGGTCTGCTCTTTTATCAATAAAAGCTTCAACTGTTACTGTGATCACAAATTCCACAAGTGGGCTTTGCAAGTACAAATGTGGGATCATATTTTCACAGGATGGCTGCTGACTTTCTCAAGAGGGACTACTTGTTCTTGGCTGTGGGTGTGGTGGGTGGAGCATGCAGCGATGTGGAGCAGACCTTTGTCCAAGTCACAAAGTTCAAAAAGAGGGAGCAACTCCTTGACCTACTAAAGACAACTGGTAATTTAAAAAAACAATTCCGTTCTTAGTTTCCAGGGTTTCTAAATGACAAAAATGTCACTAATATTTATTGTCTGCAGAATAATTCTTAATTACTGTCTGACTTGCCACCCCAGTGCAAAGTTATTATTATTATGTTTTTTTTCTTCCACGTTCCACTATAAAAGCTTTTTCTTTTTTTTTTCAGGAATACCCATTCAAATTGTAAAAATAAGTGATTACCATAAGGATTTCATGCAATCTCATGCTCAGTAATTACAATAACATTTAGTATTTAGTAATAAAAACTTGAACCAGCTAAACATACTAAAAAAAGTTTGGATGGTGAATACTTTCTAAAGCACTATTGAAACTGTAAGGCAACTCATCCACTATGGCCCATGAGCTATTGTTGGTATTGTGGAAGATCTTCAGGGGCTGCTTTTGTAGACTGTCACAACTTTGCACAAGACCTGTTGCATTCATCCCAACAAATTTCACTACTAATATAAGTAAATTAATTCAAGACTACAGATATGAATACAACAGACTGCTTTTATTGTTATTTAGCCACATTTTTTGGAAACTCATACCACATAGCTTTTATTATATATCGTATATGTATCTTATACTTTGTTTTATATAATGTATATATAACTAGAAAAGCACTCAGAAAGCTGGACCTCTGCCAAAGCACAACAGTACCATAGGTAGGCTTTACTGCGATCAGTTTCAATTAGATCACTTTATTTAAGAAAATGTCACTGAGCCCTTCATTACAATATGCAATATTGCCAGCCTCTAAATCTACCAAAAACTCCCAACATACTCTCTGAGTATCTTTCAAATACTCCAGAACCGTTTGTATCTTGCGCTTTCGCTTCAATGTCTGTACTCGGTATACGTAGACCCCAGCTCAATCCCCCACAACCACCCCTTTTTCCTTTTCGTCATATATAACTACTATTTAAATTTGTCTCTGGACAACAAACCATTATTTAAATACTACGACACGTAATGTCACCAAAATGTAATCATCTCTAGGATTTGTCAAAACTACCTCCTGTAGGGTAAATTTTCATGTAGATGCCTCCTGTAGTTTTTGTTAAATCTTGCCAACTAACAAACAAGACAAACGCAAAGGAGTAAAAACTTAACCTCCTTGGCGGAGGTAATAATAACTTGGTCATCAAAATACCAACCTCAGCTGTCAGTTTTGCTAGTCTACAGACATGGAAATAGAAATGGGAAAACCTTATGGCAGCGGTTTCAAACTGAAATTGGTTTAGGGCCGCTGATGGTACTGTCGCCTCATGGGAGGGCCATGATGACATTCAAGTAAGAGAAAAAACGTTTTTAATATTTCTTAATGTTTATTATATTTGTTTTATTAATAGTATCCTCATATTTACAGAAAAAAAATGCAAACAGCAATTACAGCTGAGCTATATTTTTGCCTGATTGAGGTCACAGTTGAAACCCTGAGTACAGCTTCAAAATGGGCATCACTAACCCTGGACCTGTACTTACATTTATTAAAGTTCATAGTTGAGAAAAGATTCTCAAACAAATATGTGCTTCCAAAAAGGCACATTACCCGACTGAACACTTTTGACAGCTCTGGGTAGGATGGAGGCAATTCTCTCAGAAATTGTCCAGTCATGTCTGCTTTTCCCTGTGCCTCTCTGAATTTAGTGATTAGTTCACTGTTGCACTGCAAGTCAATAAGTTCCACTTGCAACACACTTGGGACACCCTCCAGCTGAGAGGAGGTCTGCAAACAGTTGGAATGTGTCACGGTGGGCCTTGAAGTCTGAAACTCTGATCATATTCCTGCTGTAGATTTTCAATAGCAGAGGCGTACTGTTCACCACTGAATGCTCTGCCCCCCTCCACAAGAGATCTGCATGCTGGGAAATGACTGAGTTTTCCATAATCCCAGTTTTGTGGTGAAAGCTTTCACACATCTTTTAAAAACGACTCTCATTCATAATTCATTAGTTCCGACTTTCTTTGTCAATAATACTCACCGGTTAAAACCACTTCTGGCTGCACCAAGACCTTTGAAATACATAGTATTTCCTCCAAACAGCATCTGTCTTCTTGTTTTGAACTCTCCAAGGGCTTTAATTTCACATTGTGTGAAGTCTTTTTTTAGTCTTGCTGCTTGCCTTTGATAGACGATGATAGACATTATCAATCAATATTTCTTAAAATGGGGTGTTTGACCGACATTCTGATGGGCTACAGAAGGCACTGAATTAATTAAACACATTTTGTGTGCAATGTGATTTATTAAACGATTGGTGTATGTCATCCAAAGGTTTTCTATGAAGGAATATTTTTGTGCACACCTTCTTTCTTTGTTTGTCCCTAATCAACCTTTCTGATGTTAATCCTACACTTAGATTTGTAAATGAGGCTGCATATTTCTTTTGAAGGGTAAAGTCCCTGAATTTGAAACACAGCTGCATTTGATTTTGATGATTGATGATGGTTGCAGGATCGGAGCGCACCATGGTGTTTGTGGAGACCAAGAGACAAGCAGATTTTATTGCTACTTTCTTGTGCCAGGAGAAAGTTCCAACTACTAGTATCCATGGGTGAGTGATTACTTCAGAGTTCCGTATTAAGTAGTTAGGTAACTGTTGTATCCAGGTGATGTCAGGATTAACTTTAAGGCTGACATGCTTGGTTAAAAATGTATACCTATTACAGAGGTTGGATAAGATTAACCCAAAGTTTATGCCTTCATGGTGGCTTATGCTCCATCTATAAACTGAGATAGAGCAAATCCTGAATGTCTTTATTGGCTCTTAGGTTATAATAGTTAAGTTTACTGTGTTTGAACATCCTCATATCTTTACATTGTTCACTTCTCTGGGAAATAATATGAATCACGAGCCATGAAAATGCTGCCTGAATTGCTGCCATTTTGAGATCCCACTCTAATTTTGACAACAAATAAAATTTAATATCCTACTACCACACTACTGTTTCACACAGATTACGCCAATAATTTAATCAACCCTGACTTTATTTTTGAGTGTTGAGATAAATTGTAGTAGGTTAAACTCAATTCATAGCACAACCAGAAATCTATATTTCCATATTGCTTTAATACTTATGGAAATGTGTTGTCTGTCAGTGACCGGGAGCAGCGAGAGCGGGAACAGGCTCTTACAGACTTCCGCTTTGGCAAATGCCCAGTCCTGGTGGCTACATCTGTAGCTGCCCGTGGTCTGGATATTGAAGATGTGCAGCACGTGGTGAACTTTGACCTCCCGAACAACATTGATGAATATGTCCATCGTATTGGGAGAACTGGCCGCTGTGGTAACATTGGAAGGGCAGTGTCTTTCTTTGACCCTGATGGTGACAGACAACTGGCTCGCTCCCTAGTCTCAGTCCTATCCAAGGTAAGAGATGTCTGCTGGTAAAAGGCATCTCTGAAGCACAAACTATCATAAACATGTTCACGATGTATTGTGTGTACGGTCTTTCAGGACCACTTTTAACTTTTTTAGCAGTTTGCAAGGGATGGTCAGTGATTTACAGTTCCCTGCTATTCATTTAAAAAACAAAAAAAAAAAAAAGATTTGCATGAAAAATTATCATTTTGTCAATGTTTTTCCTTTTATTTTTAAACCGGCATTTGGTAGTAATGCAGTGCCACAGGCAGTAGGTGAAAGTAATGCAGCGATTGACAATTGAACCCTCTCAAACAAAAGAACAATAATGCACAATTGCAAGCAATAAATGGAAATAATGCTTGCTCATTAACTGAAAGTTGCTCGGGTTGTTGAAGATATCGGTGTGGAACTCATTTAAAGGAATGAATGAAAGTGAAAAGCAGTCATTTAAATGCAAAGTACCCAGAAGAATATCCACCCACAGTACAACACAATCAGTGGTGGTAGACAAATTAAGTTTGATGCTAGATGTAAAGAATTAAAAACAGTCCTAATCTTGAAGACAGCGCTTTCCAAACGGCTTTGATGAAAACCGGGCTTTTAAACTTTGAAGTGTTAGCCTTTATTTACGGTACCATGAACAAAAACTACCGAAAGACTGCAAACTCCTTTGACCAATGTTGAAAAATTAGCTCTGTTCACAGATTCATGGACAAAGAGCTGAATCGTTTGTGAAGGACACCTTTTGCTACACAATGGTTTTTCCACACTGGAAAATCAGAGCTGTTTTACAAAGTAAAGTGTTGCAAGAATGGCATACAGCTGAAAATAGAAAAACGTACCAAATGCAGCCTTCCAGGAGTTTTTTGGCTCTATATATGTGTGTGTGTGATGGGGCCGCGAATACTCAAATAGCATTTGAATACTAAAGAGAGACTATCAAATAGTATTTTTAATTGAAATGCCCATCTATAATTTGTGATACAGTAACCCTTTACTCTGCTGCGAAATTAAGTTTTTTTTCCGTAGTTCATATTAGAAGGTACTAACCACTGCAAACTAGTTACACCCATTAATCCCTGTAGTTTTGGTGATGCTCTGACCCAGTTGTCTTGCGATAAATTTGAGCCCTTATCAAAGTTGCTTAGATCCAATTTTCTTCTTTCCAACTTCAAAATTTTCCGACTCTGAGAAGTCCCAACACATTGACTGAAAGGAAAAAATGTTCAATTGCTAATAGCTGTAAGGTGTCCTTTAACAAGATACATTTGCCACTTATCAGTGGCCGTGTCACGGTGGCAGTAAAAAAAAACTGCTCTCTAAACTAAACTGGCTCTCTTTGACGCAAAGGGGCATTTACGCGCAACGCTGCCTCCCGATGTCCGAGCTCTGCAACTTATCTCTAATGCTGAGCCCAGCCATCCCAAGAAGTAAGCTCAATACCAGCCGCTTGTATCCATGACCACATTCTTTTGGTCACCATCAAGAACTCATGAGCATAGATGAGGGCTATAACGTAGACAGACAGGTAATTTCAAAGCTTTGCCTTATGACTCAGCTCTCTTCAGCACAATGGACCGATACAACAACTGTGTAACTGCTGATCGTTATCTCACGGTCCGCTTTCCTGTCACTTGAAGACAGGACACCAAGATCACATCATCTGCAAACAGCAGAGATGCACTCCTAAGCTCCCCAAACCGGACAATCACCTTGATTTGAGATCCTGTCCGTATATATCAAAAACAGAAACTTATACAAGGGCCAATCTTGGTGTAGTCCAACTCTATCTGGAAACGTGTCTTTAATGCCAAGGATATTGATACAACTCTCACTTTTATGATACAGGGACCGGGTTGTTTTTAGCAATGGCCCTGGTACCCCATGTTACTGCAGTATTCGCCACAGGACTTCTGGGAGATAAGGTCGTAGGCTTTCTCCAAGTTAACAAAAACATGTTGATAGAAGGAGCAAATTAGCATTTTCACAATACTAGCGTTATTCTGACCTCACCAGAATAGTTTCTAATTAAAGGCTAATCAGTGTAATTCTCAGGGGAATAAACCACCTGCACTAGTTATTCCCCTGAGATAACTTTCAATCATTTGGCGGTTAGACATTGTCTATCAGTTTGAAGAGCTTGATACAAAGCCAGTTTCTGCTTTAATTGTTTCCTTGTGTAGGCCCAACAGGAAGTCCCCTCATGGTTAGAGGAGTCTGCATTTAGCAGCGCTGGTAACATGGGTTCCAACCACTCAAGGAAGACCTTTGACTCCAGGAAGGTAACTCTATAGATTTTGTCATTTTTAGTCACTCACTTGTGATTTTAATTTTTTTTAATATAAGCATAGTTGCTTCATCACACTGTCCCATTGATTTGTCACAATGTGCACAGGGTAAAGTGGGAGGATCTTTTCAAGAGGATGGCATGAAGAGCCTGATAGCTGCTCCAACTACAGCTGATGATGAAGAATGGGAATAGACAGTAAAGTCTATTCAGTAATGTCCAAGCAGGAAAGTTAGAATTTACCTAAGATATTGTTCTTTTCAAATGTTCAGTTTGTCAGTTTTATTATTTTTGTTTGAAGTGAAAATTGTCAGTTAAAATTGTTAAGTGAGCTGTTAAAACTGCAAAACCAGCCCCTTTTTGTATGACATAACTTCACAAGTCTTCACTTGAGTGTGTACCAATGCTGATTGATTTTATTAAATCACCTGAATTTAAAAAAATGAAAAAGGGAAGACTGTGTCTTAAAGAACTCAAAACTAAATTTTGTATTCAAACAATAATTTGTTGAATTAATAACCAATAAATTTGTTCAAAGCAAGTCTAGAGTGAGTGCAAAATGGTGGCTGGACCTTGGCTCAACAACAAGAAGAAGCCTTGTCACAGACAATCACACAAGTAGTGAAATTGTTTCTCTTCATTTAACCTATCCCCAAGGAGCAGTAGGCTGGCATATGCGGTGCTCGGGGACATGTAAACTGCTGGGGTGACCAGCAAGTCTTCCGATTGGGAAGTAGTAGCTCTACCCACTTAGCTATAGCCATGGGGTAACCACTCAAAAAAATTTTATACGTCAATCTATTGCACTTTGACAGCAACAATATTAAGCCAAATCATAATTAGAATGAAAATTATTCTGAAATAGTACCAAGTTATATGTAGCAAATGATACAATACAACTTGTGAGTTTTCTTGCCAGAAACAGTGATACAGTAACTTTGGACGTGCAAACGAAACCTATCCTATTTGTTTTTTGCTGTCGATCCATCGCTTTCCAATCTGGTCCAAATTGTAACTTAACATTGACTGGGAGGTGAAATAATGGTAGAATAAATTTTTGCCCCTGGGATGTCATACACATATCTGGATCTCACAGAAGTTTCTTGGAAAGCTGGTTGTAGTATCTGTGTGTGAATGCGTCTCGACATGTAATTTTATCTGTTCTTAGTTGTAGTTTATAAACATTAACCCATTAGTGTCTATCAAATGCATAGGATGTCACCCACTCAAGACAGGTAAGTCCAGGAATTGGGTGCATGATGGACAAGTAAGTGTACTGCTGAGCAAAGATTAAGCAAGACAAATAAGTGAAATTAACTGCTTTCTAGCACGTAGTATCAGGGAGATGCAATCTGCATTTGTATCCTCTTCTGTAATTAGCAGGAGCATCTAAGATAGCATAAACAAATAAGTAATGCACAGCAAGAAAATTGCACAAATTCACTTTTTTCACTTAGGGACAGTAAACTGTCCTATTAAACTACTGTTGTAAATTAACTTTACAATGTCTGATAGAGGGCATATTTATCCATCAGTAAGGTATGGCAATCTAATAAGTTTGACTGACTTCATTAGTCTACAATCAGCCAGCATAGCAGGAAGTCCGGTTAAGAATATCTCTTCCGTCAGTTTATCTGGAATTGGTTAGACAACTGAGGCTTGGCCTTGGATGGTGGACTTGACTCATACCATACTTAGGAAACGAAAGTCACATCTTGAAATATGTTGAACTTGCTGAAGTAGTTACAAGTGTGGAATAATACTTTGATTACTTAAGTATTGAGTCTTCACCAAAGTAAAAGTGATAAAGTACCAGGCCATGAAATATAATCCCATGTTGAAAAATATGAAGTTTGAGGGACATTTTGGAGTTTTGTATACTTGAGTTTCCTAAACAATAAAAGTGAAGAGCTTTCTTCACCAGGTGGGACCATCACAGATCTTGCGTGATGTGTGTATTCCCAGGAATCTGATATCATTTACCCTTTCCACAGAGGCATGTTTGGTTCTCTTGAAATCCAAAGTGATCTCCTTTTTTTTTCAGGATGAGGGTGGAGGATGTGCGGTTGCACAATCTCACTTTTTGTAGTCCGTTAATGAGGGAATCCATTATCCATGCGTAGAGTGTGACTAGTCACGGGTTTATCTTTCATACCAGTTTATGTGGGAGTATTGTACGACAGAGTATTACGGCCACATTGCCTAAAAAATAAAATTACGAGATTAAAGTCGTAACTTTACAACAATAAAGTTGTAATTTTACTGGAATAAACTCATAATTTTTGCCTACTAACAAGAAGGGGAAATATCAGAAAGTCGCCAGCGTCAAAATGAGGGACGTGGAGCATCTGGTCAAGCTTTAGTTTGATATCGGTCTGACAAACACGTAAAATCTTTTGACACATCAACAACACATAATTATCAGCATCAGGACTTTGAAAAGGTTGTGTAAAAAACTGGGTCTGTTCAGAAGAAAGAACCAGACAGACTTGGAGGAGATCATCTCTTGTGAAAGAGATGGCTGGAAGTTGTCAACTGCAGGGCTATCACTTGATCACTTGTATCAACATGCTGTTCAAAGGGGTTTTTTGTGGTTTTTCAAGAAACATGAGATTGATCAATAAGATTTTGGATCCTGAAGGAGTAGAACCCTGGCGGCGACAGTACAACTGCAGAGGTCCCAACTCAGTATGGCATATGGACTCATATAAGTTAAAACCCTATGGCATTTGTATTAATGGCTGCATTGACAGGTTTTGCTGTCACATAATGTGAATTGGCGCTTACACCACAAAAAGCTATCCCAAAGAAATCGGAAACGACCCGCATCGAAGGCTGCCCACAGAGGTTTGCGCTGTCCCAGGGAATGAAAACGAGCATGTCTGGGATATGCAGATGTTCTTGCGGAGGAACCATATGGACCCGTTTGCAGCAGAGGGAAGCTTCATTTATGGATGCAGTACAGCAAATCAGCGGATAGAGGCATGGTGGGGGAAACGGAGTGAGCAAAGTGTTCAATTCTGGATGGACATTTTTCAAACCCTCAGAGGTGATGAAAACTTCTAGACTGTCATTAAAGTCAGTCTAGACAGTAGTTCTGTTTATTGAAATATAAATTAAACATTGTTTGTTGCACAGGATGAGCTTAAGGAGGTTATTAGAATAATAGAACACACACATTAGATCAAGACCAGCCCATAGCTTACAGACAGGACGCCCTATTCTCATGTTCTCGATGCCAGGACACTATGGGGCAGCAGATAACAAACTCCTGACTGTCCTCCCGGAGGAGGTTACTGTTTGCAAGCCCAAAAAGGGGCAAGGACATTTTATTCTGTACTCAAAATACAACTGAAGAGTTTCTTAGAAAAGCCTTTTACATTTAAAAAAACGTGGCTGTTCTTTGAATACATTTCTATTAAGCATCAGTCAATCTTTTTTTCAAAGTGTGTTCAATGAGGTAGGTGTATGATTTGTGGAATTATATTTCATGACATAAATAAAACATCTTCCAACATTTGACCTCACTGCTCATGTCTATATAATGTCCATTATCCAGATGTTTCTCTATAAAAGTAAATTGAACTCATTCCAAAAATCAGGAAAATGGTCATAGTTGTTACACAGTTGCAAGAGCATCTCACAGGTCCGTCCAATTGGCTTTCTTGCAAAATAAGTTTGAACCGTGAACTCCAAGTTGATTGCATCAGATAACACCAAATCAGAGCCTGTGCAGAACCCCAAAAACCTTCCTAGCTTTACTTCATTAAGTTCCCTGATGTATCGTTTCAGGTGCTGGCCCGCTTAGGCTTCCTTTGAGGTTATCTTTGGGGGAAGGGCTAAAATCCCTTTGACTTTCTTTGGTGTTGGTTTGAGGTCATTGTACATTTTGGTCAGTTCCTCAGGGTTGAGAAGCATCTTTGGCTTTGTGATCTCCCTCCAACAGTCAATAACTAACATTTGTTTCTTTATGAGATATTTCATCCAGGATTTCTGAAAGAGTAGTAACAGTGAAACTCATCTTGCACTCATAAGTGTTGAGCACCTCAAGGTCATGCTTATCCAGATAAGTAAAATCATTTACAGCATGTCTAAGGACATCCTGCTCTTCGCCGCTCACAAACTGAAGAAAACATGTCTTCATGTCAGTATATATGGCCCCAAATAGCATTTCCTCTAGAAAAAGTGGGGCTACTTTGATAGGCAACTACTGGCAATCTTGAAATCCTTCAAGAAGAATCACTCCCAATTGCTTTCCACGTAACGGCACAGAAGTCATGCCTGAGAAAATGCACTTTCAAAGCTGTTCCAAGTGTGCAACGTTTATAAAATTCTTCCCAGAAGCAACTGTAGACATATCCGATTACGCCAGACCCACTACCCTTTTCCACTGAGATAGCTGGGAGTAGACGTCTCACTTTCAAGATTTTGTTCATAATTTCAGCCCCAGAAAGTGCCTCAATAAAGTCTCTGAACCTTTTTGAATGGCATAGGACCAAAGTAATTTCAGATAAAATATTAAGAGTGCTTTGAGGAAACCCATCAGATGGGCTTCTCTCTTAGTTTCTCAAACATACCCTGTTTTCCCTTTGTTGGGTGTGTGTGTGACATTTGAAAAAATTGAAAAGAGCTAGTCTAACTCAATATTTGAAGGTAGCTCTCCAGCTGAACATCCTCCATAAGCAAAAGGATCTCTATATCAACTGTGAATAAGGAAACATATCCATTAAGATTTGATATAAGAAGACAAAACTTCACTTTCACTTGTAAAATACAAAACAAGATGACTTAAAGTTAGATAAATAAGCAAATTATGATCACTAGCAGCTCTATACCACTCATCTGTCAGGAGGAGGCCTTACCTGAAGTAAAAGATGGTAAAGCAAACAAGCATAATTGTTAAGCCAATGGTGAAACTAATTCCAACACACAACAGCTAAGAATCTATTTTTTTATTGCACTGCAAACTTATAATGGAGAAAATAGAAACACATAAAAGCCATCAATTGGCATGTGCTGTCTTTTCTTTCAACATTTTATGAAAAATTAAACAATTTATTTTCTTAAATAAAAGAAAATTTTCATGTATTGAGGGTAATTTTTTTCATTTCATAAATTAAAAATTTTTTGGTAAGGAAACATGCACTCTGTCAAAGT
Source organism: Lophius piscatorius (assembly GCA_009660295.1). Taxonomy (NCBI): domain Eukaryota; kingdom Metazoa; phylum Chordata; class Actinopteri; order Lophiiformes; family Lophiidae; genus Lophius; species Lophius piscatorius. The sequence goes on along the minus strand of VRLP01002208.1, from coordinate 23,559 downwards.
CAGGAATGACTGCTCTGTACAGAAAAATATTGTTTAGTAATAAAGAAATAAAAATCCAGATCCCAATAACATATATTCAAGGAAAGGGCAGGATAGGTTGTGCAGAAGGAACTGAGGAGGAAGATCAGAGAGGGGAAGAACTCCTACAGGAAGAAGATGGAGGACCAGCTGCAGCAGAACAACACCAGTGGTGTTTGGAAAAGCCTGAAAACCATCTCAGGCTTCAAAGGGCCAAACTCCCAAGCTGCAGGGGACCAGCAGTGGGCAGATAACCTGAACCAGTTTTTTAACCGGTTCGACCAGTCATCTGCCCCCAATCCTCCAGCCCGACTCACACAGCTGGAACGCCTCTCAAACCCCTCCGTGCACTGCCCCTCCCCCACCTCCTCTCCCACTACACTTAACTCCCAGCCACATCCCCCTGCTCTACCTAACACCCTGCCCCCCCTCCTAGCTATCTAGGGATGTATAAAGAGGGGCAATGAGAGAGAAAGAGAGAAAAGCTCAGTGCATCATGGGAGATCCCCCCGCAGTCTAAACCTAAAGCAGCATAGCTAAGAGCTAGCTTATGCCAGCCTTAATTATAAATTTTATCATAAAGGAAAGTTTTAAGCCTACTTTAAATGTAGAGAGGGTTTCTGCCCCCCGAACTGAGATTGTAAGATGGTTCCACAGGAGAGGAGCCTGATAGCTGAATGTTCTGGCTCCCATTCTACTTCTGGAGACTCTAGGGACTACTAGTAACCCTGCATGCTGGGAGCGCAGTGTTCTGGTTGGACAATATGGAACTATGAGCTCCTTCAGATACGTTAGGGCCTGACGGTTAAGGGCTTTGTATGTGAGCAGAAGAATTTTGAATTCTATTCTAGTATCCATACAGTATTTTTCTCCAGAGTATAATTTCTGTACAATAAACCACCATAATATCACTATACTCCAGTAGACCTACAGTAAGACATACACAGATGATGATTTGGAAAAATACAGCTAGTATAACTAATAACAGCAGTAGGCCATTTTCTCAACCAAACAATAACAAACCTGAAATTATCTTTTGCTAATTAGATGGCCATAGAGAAATGACAGCATCCAGAAAACAAAATATTGTGTGATGTAAGACGTTTATCCGACGTCTGGCTGCAAGCAACACGAGGCCCGACTGATTTGGTATGGAATCAGTTTCGTGTTCCTTATGTTTGATTTGAAAAGGACACAGGATTGTGACCTTTTTGCAGCTGTGTTAGGAAACTTAAATGTGCCTAATGTCTTATTAATATTAAATTTCTCTTATATTATGTCATCGTATTTGGAACATAATTTCAACTTCTGTTAAGAACATTCACTGGCAAAGGTTGTATAAGGTTGTAACAACTATTTATACAACACTATTACGTATGTTTCTCGTCAGTTTCATTCATTATATTTCACTTTCATCGTCTTTTTTGTGGTTTTGTCATTCGTGTTATGCAATCATGAATACTCTAAGGCACACATGTCAAGCTCAAGGCCCCCAGGCCACATCCAGGTTGCGAAACGATTATAACCGGCCCGCAAGACAATATCTAATTTCTATAATAACAGGCATACTGTACTAACACCACAGATACTACAAATCCCTGAATGCACTGCAACGGTCTATTTTTACTGTTTTATTATGGCACAAGAAAGAAATGTCTAAGAAGCCTAACCATTTACCACGGGTTACTCAAAGCAAAAACGGATTAACTTTAGATTTAATTTTTATCTTGAAAATTTTCAGTTTTCTGGCAGTTCCTGGTGAATAAAAACATTTCCTTGGAATTGATTCTGTGAAACTCTGCTGATAGAGAAGGAGACATAAAACCTAATTATGCTGATATATTTTATCTGTAATTTAGGTATTTTCTATACACAGAATACATCCATTCATTCATTATCTACCGCTTATCTTGTTCGGGGTCACGGGGGGCTGGAGCCTATCCCAGCTAACATTGGGTGAGAGGCAGGGTACACCCTCGACAAGTCACCAGTTCATTGCAGGGCAGACACACAGAGACATACAACCACACACTTACTCCTATGGGCAATTTTTATGTCACCAATTCACCTATATCACATGTTTTTGGACTGTGGGAGGAAGCCAGAGTTCCTGGAGAGAACCCACGCAGACACAGGGAGAACATGCAAACTCCACACAGAAAAGCTGGCAGCGGTGGATTTGAACCTGGTACCTTCTTGCTGTGAGGCACCAGCGCCAACCACTGCGCAGCCGCATACAGAATTTTATAAAACAAGTGAGTACAAGTAATAACAATAAATTGTAATAATAACTCAGATTAAACTTGGTCAATTTGATCAAAGCACAGGCGTGTTTTTTAAAAACTAGGCTAGAGTAATAAGGTTTTTTTTTTAACATGTAAGGAGAAGAAATAAGTATTTGTGATCAATGTAGGTAGTAAAAGTTAACATTTTTCAGAAAAATAAATACTCAAGGAAAGTATTTTACACAAAATCAATATAATTGACAGGTGTTTGTACTTAGTTACTTCCCAACTCTGACCTTCTTGTGCAATGAGGCCTGTTCCAAAACGCAGAATTCAATGTAGTTTTTGCAGTGGTAACTGTAACATGCGCATGGTCCGTGGAAGGCTAACCAGTGTTGCCAGATCGGAAATGAAGAACTATGGTACTGTCGCATTAAAATTATCGTATTTTGACCCAAACTATCGTATGTACTAAAAAAACTTGAAAAATCACATGCTAGGACAGTGAATTTAAAAACAAACCTATTCTATGTGCATGGATATCTAATAACCTAAAGAATAAACACAGAGGCTCGACCAATTGAATGAAACAATGGCTTTATTCACTGTCACATTTAAACACAAAGTCAATTGCACTTCCTTGCACAGCCACTGCTTCTCTCCTGAACTTACAAAATAAAAGCATCGGAACTACACACTGCATGCAGAACGGCCTCAACAGGATTAACTGAACTTAAACATTGAACTCATAACACGTGATTATTATCACAGAAGGTCGAGTTTATGAGTACCTACTAATTGGAAACACAGCCAGAGATCAGAACTCATCTAATGGTCGAATTCCACCTCGGATTAACTATCAGTCCCTGAGTGTGATTCGGCGACTGAGGTAGAAGGTCGAGCTGTTGCTGTGGCGGAACTTCTTTGGTAAAGATTGAATGCAGTTACTCAATGCAGCATCGTCCTTTGTTGGTGTGAATTTTGCGCATCCACCAGCTATTTTCACACACTCTGATGTATGCGTGAGTCCATTTAAAGTGTCAGTTATGAACCTGTTCCATGGCTTGGTTTTGATCAAGTACACTTTTGAGAAAACGCGCTCACATGAGGCGTTTGAATGTGGGCAAACAAGCACATCAAGCACACATGATGCCAAGTGCTTAAACACTTATTTCCCGCTAATCTCTTTCATTATTAAGCCACTATACCAGAATTCATCCACATGCATCTCTTTGGAAATGTCAGATTCATGAAGGCCATCTTTCTCCATACCTTATATGTTGCCTGAACACCGTCTGTGTCGGCCATGTCCAGAATGCGAGGAACAAATGGAACAGAGATGGATATAGTGATCGTGATTGTGTGTCAATCGCGATGGCAGGAGAGAGGCGCTCGATTTGAGTTAGGACCGGGTCATTAAAGTTTAAACGTTTGACAGGTTGAAAGCCATTTCTTAAACGTAGGGTCTTACTCCCAGGCAGGGCGATAAAGCTGCTGTGCTTATAGGGGTTTCTTTGTTTTCTTAACAGTGTCCGTGTCTGTGCTGCCGGACTCTTTTCTTTTGGTACTTTTTCCTCCGAGTCCAAACTCATGGTCACTTATCTTTTAAGTTTGTTGCGGTGCCAGTTCAGCTGCACAAACGAACATGAGCCGAGCGCTGCTGATGTGATTGACAGGAGGAGAAGGAGCCAGCCAGGTATAAACTGATCCGTTATGAGAAGGCATCGGTTTCTGGTGATGTGTGGGTGTTCATATAAATCAAAACGAGTTTTCTTTTGGCTGCACGGAAATGCCAAAACTATCTTATATTTGGATTTTTTATACAGTATTTATCCTATATCGCAAAGGCCCTAAAACTATCGTATAAATACGATAATTATCCTATATCTGGCAACACTGAGGCTAACTCTAATGCTACGAATAACCGCTGACACATGGGAGGAAACGTTTCGTAGCCAAGCCAATCAGATGTATAGTAGGGAGGGTTCTGACGTTTTAGTTTGATTTTGATGAAATAGTTAAACAGTTCCTGTTTCAAACTTATATTTGGACGGGTTCGACTGTAACCTCTAGAAGTCGAAGAAATCTCTACATTAAAAACTCCGTACAAAATCGCCTTCTATTCCTTCAGCAGCAAAGTCTCAACAGACTTTCATTTCCATAACTCCTGTGGCAGTTAACCATGAAAGGAACGGCTAAAAGCATGGCAAAATTAGCTCACGTCGAGCTTTACATAACTTTACCACGTTCTGTTTTTTCAGCTTCACGTCTGATACACCATTTTGTTTAAAAATTTGTATTGTATATTAATACAGCTTTACTATAAATCACCTTCTTTGTGACTGAAACCTTAGGAGCAGATGGTATTTTAGGGTTAATATTTAAAATGAGGTGATCTGACACTGCTATCTAAACGTTGAAAGCAGCATGCATTTATATTTAAGTGAGGTAATTATATATGTCAGAATTATCCACTCAGAGACCCCTGATTTTTCTCTCCGCTTTACCCCAATATAACATGTGTCTCAATTAACTGTATCCTACTCTGGGCTTGTCTTATTATTAATTAATTAGCCTAAGGTTAGTCAAATGTATTACATTACATCCCCTATGATAAAATGTTATCTCCCAACCCCTATCTGAGAAGATAAAATTAAATCAGCATATTTACGCAGAAAGAAGGTTCCACAGAAATTTGGAGATGTGAGAACTTAATTCCATGTTATGCACACCAAAGCATTGATGGGTCTTCTGATGCCACATATTGATATGTAGCTCACACAGTGAGTCTAAGGTAGAAGGAACTGTCATAAAGACAATGTCTAATGATATTCAAATGCTTCAGTGCTAAACATTTATGACTGTAACTGGCTTTGTGTATCTGCTATGTTGGTCAACTGCCAGATGGTGACATCAAGGAGGCTGACAGGAAAAGTTGAGGTGTGGCCGGCACAGAGACAGTGAGTAAATAAAACTCTAATTGCTTATTTTCTTTTTTGATATTTTTTTATTGTAAATTTTTACACCTTGATTCTGTTGGCTCTCACCTAACTCTTATGCTCTTGTGTTGTGCATTCCTTTAACTTTCATTGTATAGAGAAAATTAGTTCAAAGAAAATGGCATTTCCACAGCTCTCCCTTCAGCTCTGACACACCTTGACCATAGAGGGACATACGTGAGAATAATCTTTATAGACTAAAGCTCGTCATTCAATAACATTGTTGTAGGGACTAGGGGTGTGCAATATGTATCGTCCACAATAAATCTTAATTATTGTTTTCATGATATGTGTACTAAGGTTATTAAATACAAAAATACATCCACACATTTGCTGCATCATGCGTCATGCAGTAGGCCCACACCTGTGCTTGAGTTAAACAAGCATAGCTGACGAAAAAATGCATGATTGAAGTTAAAATGTGTGAACAAACAGCGCCAGGAAATGATATACAGACAAGTTCCCTTGAGGGAGGAGCAGTAAATGAGTTTTAACAGCAGAAAAAAGGACGTTGTGTCAGAGAAATTCAGTAGTTCCTGAGTGTATGTGGTAAATATTTGTTTTAATGTCATCAAGGTGCGGTCAACCACAGGAAATCATGGTAGAATCCTGAATTACTTTTATTTTCTGAAAAAAAAAAAAAGTTTAGCACCGTTGCGTCATTTTTTGATAGCTCAAATGTTTACCCTAGTCTATTATTATTATTATTAATATTATTATTATTATTAAAGTCCCTTACAGAGAGGCTCGGTCACTGTTCTACTCGAACATTATCAAAACCCGTCTTTGAAATTCTAAGCAGCTGTTTTCCACTATCAATCATCTTCTTAAACCACAAACTCCCCCACTTACAGAAATTACAGAAACGCACTGTAATAATTTCATGGCTTTCTTCAAATCGAAAATTGACTTAATACGTTTTGTCCTTTCTGGTCCCGCCACTCTACCTATCCAGTCTGCTTACTCACAGTTTGAGATCTCCCATTCTCTAAAGTGCTTCCCAGAAATCTCAAAGCAAGAAGTTCAGTTTATCATCAGGACGATGAAACCCTCCACCTGTGCCCTCGACCCCTTTCCTACAGCCCTAGTGAAAACTAACATCTCCGTTCTACCCACTCATACCGCCTCCTCCTTCCCTGGACTAAGCTCAGCACCATGTGTGATCGGGCCTTCTGTTCTGCTGTCCCTCGTCTGTGTAATGCCCTCCCTGACCATCGGAGGGCTCTACAGACGACTGACACATTTAAAAAAGGACTTAAAACTTTCCTTTTTATCAGAACCTATAACTTTTAATAAAAATTGCTGCTTTTTGTTCATGTTTTTATATAGTTATGATTATTTTTTTTGTTGATGCTTTTATCTGCTTTTACCTTGTAGCACTTTCAGATTTGATCCAAATGTAAAGTGCGTTGTAAATTAATTGTATTTTTATTATTATTATTATTATATCCACCAGTCGCATTGTTCATATAAAGTCCTGTCATGTACCCAGGAGAAGGATTCATGGGCAATTGTCCCTGTATGATGTTGAGTCTGTGTGGTCTGAGTGGAGCATGAGGTAAGAGTCAGTGTTTGATACTAGAGATGAGGCCGCATTTAGAGACGGCCTGTCAGCTCCGGACACCAGCATATCCAGTGTGCAGAAGACTATTCATCTGGATATGGGGAGGTGATGCATAATCAGCTTCACCTGAAGACCTACTAGCTGTGCCTTCATTAAACATGTCATAATGCTTAGTCCCTAATGTGCACTGCATTTTGCCTTCTTTAATGGTTTATATTGACTGCTTATACAGAATGGAAATATTCAGGGATTCAGGTGAATATTTTATCTGAATATGGTTAATGGACTGTACTTATAAAGCGCTTTTCTAGTCTGCTTGACCACTCAAAGCGCTTCACAATGTGAGCCATCATTCACCCATTCACACAGTGATGATAAAGGCTGCTATGCAAGGCACCACATGCTCATCAGGATAGTAAGCATTTACACCATCATCCACAACCCAATGGAACAGCCATTGGGAGCAATTTGGGGCTCTGTATCTTGCTCAAGGACAGTTCGTCATGTGGACTGCAGTGGCCAGGGACCACCAACCACCAACCTTCAGATAAGCGGACAACCGCTCTAACAACTGAGCCACCGTTGCCTTAAGGTTACTTGTTTTTTAGTTGCAAGAGCATTGCTGATATGATACTCCATTACAGGAGGGGATTTTGGTCCATCATAAGCAAAATGGGTGTCACGTACTAGTGTAGTCATTCAGTGTTTTCTATGATGTTTTGAATAACTGCTCTGTGGTGCATTGTAAATAAAACATGTAATAAACCATGCCATTAATTACATTTCTTTTCTCCATGGTGGTTGATCTTGTCTTCTGCTAGGTGGTTGAGGACCTCCCAGAGCTTGTGATGTTCTGAATTTGCAGTTTTTTTTTTGTGTGATTGTCTTCCCCTTTAAAATGTTGATACTTGATACTATTTAAATCCGCTGATTAATGTGCTCACAATTCAAATGTCCATCACTCAACATCTAGAATTAAAAAAAAAAAACTTCTCATGTTCAAAGCCCTTAATCGTCAAGCGACATTGGGTAACTAATTACCCAATACAACAAGGTTGACCGGAGCTACTGTCATCAGTAATCGGGATCCATCTGCTAGTCACTATCCTGAGTTTTGTCTTCTATTAGAGGACGTGAAATTTTCCATTTTGATAAAGCTTATTGGAATGACTAAGATGAAATATGGTACTTTATGGTACATAATATGGTTTATGGTATTGTGTTATGACATTGTTGTATTGTTGACTTGAGCTAACTTAGTCATTACTAATGGATTTTATAAATACTCCCATATGCAGTATTTTATTGTGTTATCTGACATTGCTGCATATCTGTATATCAGCTAGCTTTCAATCTTCCGATTGGGAGATGGACACTATTGGCTGAGCTAAAGCTGCCCCCTCTAACTAATACCGATATATTCCTTTTCTGATTTGAATAAATAGTCCAAGACTCATCATTTTGAACCATTTAATGCAAAAGCCAACCATCTTTGCTTTGGTGATTATATCTTTTAGCTTACATTTAATTTGCATATTATGAGAATTACAATCGAAGTATAAACCTGTTGCTTTAGAGAACTTAACAGTTTCTTAGTTGGCATACAAATTTAAAAGGTGCAGGGGTTTTTCTGACTTATTCTAGATGGAGACAAGGCAAATAATTTTATGATTCTCTCATGCAATCAGCAAACCTGTGGACATTGTCTCCCAAGACAATAAATCACAAATATTAACTTAATTTGATTCAACATCAAAAGTTTTCCTGAGATTGATAGCAAAAAGTAATGCAGCATTCTCCTTAACAAAAACTTAAAATGTAAAAACAAACAACTGTAAACAAATAGAAAATTACTCCATGCAGCTTCGATGTCATATTGGACGGTGGGGTGACGGTAGCTCAGTTGGTAGAGCGGTTGTCCACCTATCTGAAGGTCTGTGGTCCGATCGCTGGCCACTGCAATTCACATGTCGAAGTGTCCTTGAGCAAGATACTGAACCCCAAGCTGCTCCCAATGGCTGTTCCATTGGTGTGTGAATGATAGCGTTAATGGTTACTTCTCATGATGAGAATGTGGTGCCTTACATGGCAGCCTCTGTGTGAATGTTAGCGTGAATAGGTGAATGCTGACTTGTGTTGTAAAAGTGCTTTGAGTAGTCAAGCAGACTAGAAAAGCGCTATATAAGTACAGTCCATATACCATAATCCAAGTCTTGAGAAGCCCCAAATCGCAAACTGGTTTTAGCCTCTAATTTTAAAGTGTGCACGCCTTTTGAGGAGCTGACTGAATGCATGTACATGCAATGCATAGAGCTCCACATGTAGTTACTTGTCTTATTTGACAGCGGCACTCATTACTGCAACTTTTTTTGTGTAATGAAACTTCTGAGTAGCAGGCAGTGGCAGATTTAGCTATGAGTGACATGGGTGCAATGGCACCTGGCAGGGGGTGGCATAAGTTGAATGGTTAGATCACTGATCGGTTTTCAATTTCTCATGCCAATTGTATTATCAACGTCCAATTGTGAACAGGGAGGTTCCTGCTTGCGGAGCGGGATCCAACACTCAAAGGTGGAAGATAGGGGCGTAGCGAGGAAAACCTACATCTGTCCATCTACTGCGTCCCATCTCCGTCTTCAGAAGATCAGAATGTGTCATTCCCTCATGCCATTTGTGTATTAGAGTGTTGATACCTGACCGAAACCTGACTGCTACCGCCGGGACACACCGGATTACGTTTTAAGCGGAGGAGACCACAATAGGCTGTTATTATTTGTGTGCACAACCTGCGGAATCTTTAATATGTATTGATGATGTATTAAATCAGAGTAATAAACAAAATTCCATAAAAATGCATGATAATGGGGAGTATAATTAAAAAAAAAAACTTTATCATGCTAATATTCATTATAACAAATAGGACCTGTATTTGAGCTAATTCTTAAGTTAAAGCTAGGGAGAATTGATGGTCCGCTGAGGGCGCCACACGAGCTAAAACTGCCCCTGGTACTAGGTAAATTCAAATATCGTTAGATCCTTCAGAGGCCATTGTATAATCCCTGCCTTTGAGCCTGTGCATTTTCTTCAAATAGGGTGCATGCTTATGCTTTAGCTTGGAAGTTATTGTAGAGACCACAGTTTAATAGGGGTTTAAATAACAACCCCTAAAAAACAGTAGAGAGCTGTAAGGAGTCTTTTTTTGTACTGGAGCTTTTCCAGTCCCCATCTTAGGCTGTTTAGGACATTGCTGCATTATTTTGCTGTCAAGATCAAGAAATGGTTTAGGAAACTGCACCTGAATTTCCATCAACAAAGGGGTTAGTTAGTAATTTTTTTTTTATGAACTGATCCTTTAAAGAATCAGCCTGAAGGTACGAAATGAAAGAAAACTGAGTGACTCCCGATGGAGTCACTCAGACTTGGAGTAAAAGATGTAAAATCAGTTTATACAGTCAATTGAACAGTAAACAAGACAAAGCAAATCCATTCATCAATCAGTTTAATATATAATTAAATATATATAAAATATTACTACTAGGGCCTGAACACTGACCTGTGAAAAAATCAGTTATTCCCTGTCAAAATAACTCAATTCTTTTGCAGGCATAAACATGCTACAAAATTTAAAAAGCTTTGTACTTTAATCATACAGTATTACAAAATGGTCCAATTGTACATTTACTATATACTATACTAGGGCTATATAGTGCATACTTACAAATGTGGAGCAGTTGCAGTTTGTAAAATATACTGTATATGTTCCAGATTCAGTAGGCACATTTATAAGAACAAACTTAAAAAATAGTCATGACCCAAAACCATGTTATGAAAGAAAGTTGACCATTTGCAATGCCAGCTTTAAAGACAAACCCTCTGTTATTATGAGCCATGGTAGAGGTGATTTGTGCTGTGCTCAGCCTGGACACTGCTGCTGTATTTTAGACATCTAATGTCACTTAACTCCTCCGCGGTGTCTCCAAAGCCATGGAAGTGACTGTAATGCAGGATATCCAGACAATCTGCTCCCACTAACCCCCACCAGGTCGGCCGGTGTGACACACAGCTGCTAGGACTCCCAGTCAGATGCAGTGAGCCACACATGTCAGCTGAAGAGTGCTGAGCAGCTGCTGTTGTTTGCCGATTGGCTGGATGTGAGGACAGGGAAGAAAGGTTTTTGGGGTGCTCAGAATCAGCATTAGACAATATGTAATGAAAGCTGATGGTGTTGGCTTTGATGTCATCTTATTTTTGAAAAAAAAAAGTTTGAAATTTGACTTCTTCATGAAGCAGAACATTGTGCTTTGTTGATTGGCTTCTTCATAAGCAGATCATGCACAACTATACTTGGTTACTTTGAAATCTCCACATATCATGAAAGAAACTTTAGGCCCACCTGTGTTTAGGTCCTGTGCAGACTCCATATCCATGCTCTGACACACTTCACTTTCACTGCTCTGTATCTGCACCAACGCATCTGTAGCAGGAGATGGTAAGAATGATAATTGATTTTCTGATCATAACCATTGTTAAACTCATGAAAACAAATTAAACTATAGGGTGCTTGAATGTAATATCCTCTGCCATTGCGGTTAGGTTTTCACATTGAACTAATTTGGGAAGTTCCACAAAACATGGTGGAAGGATGGACCATGAAACATCAAATATCCAATTCAATTACAGAGCAGATCCAAAAATCATTTTCCTTTAACACAACACCTGATTTTGTTAAGGAAATATATATATATTTTTTTATATTTCAGAATGACTAAATAATATTTCTTACTGAAAATGAGCATCCCTACTTACCATCAGATCTTCTGGCTTTCTTCATGTGATCATTATGCACGACAGACAGTTGCCTCTTTCTGCTGAGTAAGTCCTGATCCCATGGGGCACTGTTCGCATTCTGAATTTTATTCATATGGAGTCCACTGAGCTGAGATTTGGAGATGAGGTGAGAACAGTCCTGGAAGCCATGAGTATCGGCAAGGTCTGCTGCTGTTTGCCCACTAGCATTCCTTAAACTGAACAAAAAAAGATCAGAGTGATGCAAACTGTTTCCTGTTAAATAACAATATCACATCTCTAACAATCTGATATCATTCTGCTGTCACCAATGACTGATAAAGATTGACACCAATCTAATAGAAGCCAAAATAAGGGCTTTAATATTGTAGGGACGGATCATCATGACTCATCAACAGACATTAAAAGAGCTAACAAAGAAATAAACCATCAGAAACAACTGACAACATGTCAATAATTTCTAAATTTGGTCTGCTCTGGATAATATCCCCATGCAACACAATGCTTTTGCTAAATAGTAAAAATTGCACAGGGCAGTACGTAAAATTAAGCACACTTCAAAAAATAATAAATGCTGAAATCTTAAGGTCTTTCATCTGTAGTAGAAATATTAACAGGAAACTACATTTCAGGTTAGTGTGAATTTTAAAAAGCACAGTCTTGTTTTATTTGTTAGATAATCCTCCACTTGTTTTTTTTTACATAAAATAAAACATTTTCCAGTTAAGCTCTTTAAAGAAGTTTAGTTTGATATTACTTATTTCTTTCAGTACCACCACCAAATAGTCAAAATTTCACATTTTAATTGCTCCCTAAATGAGCGTCAGACTTTTGGCAACAAGATCTGAATCTAAAGGACATTTACGGTTAAAAGATATGTCAGACAAAATTAATTTGGTGGTTCTGATGGGGATGGGGGCGTTTGGTTTGTCTGAAGTATGTTATTGTACTACTCTGAAACCTGGTATATGGGAAAACATAACACATTTCATCATAAACTGTACAAATTGACTTGCTTGTCGTAGTTGTGTCATATATATGTAGTCTATTTTTTCTAATGATGAAACGTTTAATATATAATATTAATAAATATCGTGGCAAGTTATCTTTTCCTAGAGACCAATCTTAGAAAATGAGAACATTTTCGTTTTGTGAAAAGCAGCAACCAGAACATTAAGTATTACATGTTTAACGTGAAGTGAATTAATATGCCCATAACTTAAATTGTATATCCTGAAATGTGAATACTGCCTGTGGATAAGTTGCAATTCTGAAACATTATATTATGCAATCTGATTTGAGTAGAGATCAGTTTGCCATACCACATATCACTTGCCATAAAGTATAGTGTGAGTGTTTTATTTACAGGTATAACAAACATGCCATCAATCATCAGCAAAAGAACAAAAGGATATGTGAGAAACCAATGCCTGAACAACAAACTGTTGCAACAACTGTCCGTTTCACACTGTGGAGAAACCTACAGTATAGTCAAGTTAGTAAAGTCAAATGCTAAGTTCAAGTCAAGCATTTAATTCAATTAATTTCCTGACATGTATAGTTTCTTCATAAATATCGGCGTTCTTTGCACCTTTCCTAACACACCAGATGACTGAGCTTCATATTATTGTATTAAACACATTTCTTTTAAGCTAAGCATGCAGGTCAAGACACAATATCATAACCATCATCAGTGCTTTATTTGCATTGAAACCAATCACTGCATGAAATACCTTGCCAGTGTGAACAACAGTCAGATGCTCGCTGATGCACATGTGGCAGATTCTGTAGAGCCTATTTGGAGTGCTCCCTCTTTCTGGGATTACTCAAGAAAATCGTGTTCAAACTCAAAGCTGCAAAACATGAGAATGGGCAGGTGTCTCACGGTTACATTTTAAGGTAAATATGTTACAAATATTAGAAACAATCAATGTCAAAAAAGTAACAGGGTCAAAACTCTTCACTCGAGTGTAACATTTTCTGAGGTTTAAAAGCTCATGATTTATTTTAATGACACTACTTCCAAATTAACTGCAACAAATCCATTTCATATCTCTTATATCTGATTCAAACTTCTGAAAAATAGAGTTGAAAACATTCAGCTTGTAAATTTGAATAAAACATCAGCCATCCCGTTTCTCATTTAGATTAACAAAAAATGAGAATTTTTCCTACCATAACAAGTTTCAGTAGGTGGGTTTACATGGGAAACTTTTCTTCTTTCCGAAATGCAATGTCAGTCGTCTTTTTACGTGACTTGTGATATTTACCGACCCGGTGTTTACATGCATCAACTCCCCTAATCGGAAACGCTTTCAGACATGCGCAGATGATCCACACTCCCGTTCATAAGGTGGCGATAATGCTTCGGTGAGCTCGGTGCAGACCGCCAACAAGCGCCCAGAAGAAGAATATGACAAAGAGGGCATGTGCGGAAGTGACTTTTCGCCCATTTAACCGTCCAAATTTAAAAAAATATTTCAAAGTTGCAATGAATAAATCCCTCTCCGATGCAGACCGGTACTGTTTTGAAGTCGCCGTATTTAAAATGAGTCGCAGCCCTGACAAAACTTGCAAGGTGCCGGTGTCGGACGAGCAGGTCCAGGAGATAGCTCCTCCAAAGTGCGGCTCCCTCCATGGACAGCCAAGTGAGCTTCTGCCTGGGCGATGGCACTGCACCCGTCGCCGTATTTGAAATGAGTCGCAGCGCTGAAAAAAACTTAGCGGAGCAGTACGTCACAACCCTGGGAATGCGCAGATACAACTTAAACAGAAAGGTTTCCGATACAGCGTTTACATGCAGCGACTGGCTATCGGAAAGGCTGTCCGAAAGGATTTTGACTACCTTCTTGCAAAGGAATGAAATCTCATTCGGAAAGGTTCTTTCCACTCAGCAAGCGGCGCTTACATGCAGCATTTTCTTTCCGATTACACGTCTTTTCCGAATCTAATCGAAATTAGGCTGTCCGTATAAACCCACCTTTTGTCATAGAATTGCACACAAACTGCAGTAACAAAATTGATCTCATTCTCATCCTCTCAGTTTTTGTGCATTTTTTTTAAAATAAAGGCTCATTTATGCTCAACGTTTAAGACGGGTACTTTGTGTCTGTACTCTGTTTTAGTATTGTCTGGTTTTGTGGGTTTTTTTTCTGAAAGTTTACGATACAAAGGAGTACCGAGTCAAACAGGGAAATAGATCAAAGCTTTCTCCACCTGTTGCAATGTATTTACAGCCCCAGAAACCAACGCCTAAGTGTCACCTCTAAGTTTGTTTCTCTCTGTTTGCTAGGTACTTAATCAGATCCTCTGAAAACCCTTCAAAATGTTTATTTCTCTGGCTGTATCAATGTTCGCGTAAAGATAGCATGGAAGTACGTGGCCATGGATATACATTTTGAAACAGATTCATCTTTTTTCATTTGTATATGGAGTATAAATGAGCCTGAAGGAGAACAGTTATATTATGTTATTTAGTTACATATTAATAGATTAATTAAAAGATAGTGGAATTTATCTTAAATAAATTAATGTCTATATTTGTTGCATATTTGCCAGGGTCCCACATGTTTTTACAGACATGAGCTAGTCTACTTTTGTATGATGTCAACATTCTCACTGGTATAACTCACACAAAATACATCACTTTACCTCTTGTTCAAATCAGCAGGTTTGGAGGAAAACGACCAGTGAAACCTGAGGAATAGTTCAACCCTTCAAACACTGTACGTATTTACAGTACTTTTTTTGAAAAGTACCTTTGCCAAGGAGCCTTCATTCTATTGTCTGTTAGTTATTTATAAGAATATTTATAAAAGGGAATTTAACAGATTTTAATAACATTTTCGAGAGAAGCCTTTGGAGTGTGGTAGGGGTTTTGAAGCAGATCTGAACCTAATACAGATCGAGGACTTGTTTTCCTGTTGCGAGAAAGGTCATCTTCTTACTTAAGTGTCAGTTTTTCAACAAATAATACTAATAATGAATGTTTGTTAGTGTTTGCATAATGCACAATTTTGTTCGATTTTGTCGCAGTTTCACATTTAAAATGGGAAACACTCATTTGCACTTATATCATAATCACTGATGTACGTGCAGTGACGTATGTTAGAAAGATTGTGAGCGTCTGGATGATGCAGAAAAAAGATGAGGTGGAGAGGAGATGGTGCACCAAACAAATTTTTTTTTTGTACAGCTGTTATGAAAATCAACCACAGGTATCGTAGTAACAACTTTTAGCATTTTTACTGAGGCCCCGGACAGAAAATAGCGCCTTTTTATGCAGTTGGACTGCATACCCTAATTAGACATTACCATTTACCGGTGTATGTCAATAACGTGGAGATGTTCAATTATGTCTAGTAATATAAAGATTAACTCAATTTCACCCAACGATTAATTGTAATACCCTGTTGTAATTAAACCCCCACATAACCACATGCCTAAATTTATAATAATTAAGTAAATAAAAGCCAACTACGAAACACCCCTTTCTTCTCCTATCACGTGGACTTTCCCTGAACCTTTTAAAAGTGCTTGTTTCTCTAGGACTCTTTTGGCCCAAACACCCAGGAGGACAAAAGGAACAGGTATGTAATACGTAACAAAGGGCTCTTTGTTACACTGACATATGTTATCCATCAAGCCTTATTTTACCTTAATATTAGATGATTCGGTTACGTACCTTCCTTCCATAATACTGTTATTGACTTTTACTTTTATAAATTGATACAAAATAAGAAAACTTTGTGATATCACAATCTTTGGTTAACTGTGGTGTAATTACAAAATCCGATAAGACATGTTTCAAATTGTATATACTGCACTGAAATAGATTACACATGCAAAGGATAAAAACAGCATTTTTTGGGGCATTTTTTCCCTTTTGTGTAAGCTGTACACAATGCAAGAAATTCTTTGGAAATGGGTGTACACCAAAAGAGATAATATAACCTAAATTCTGTGATACCTGAAAATATATTAGATTTAATAGAAATTAAACAAATGTACAGAATTGGTATGGGATGTCGATTTCTGACTGAAATATGCATATAATGCAAAGCTATGAAGCTTTGATCCTTAGAACAAAACTTGGTGTCTAGATTTCGCCAAGCCGACACAGAGTCCTTGACATGAAAAATGTGTAGCTGCTGTACTGAATGTTACATTCAGCATAACAGAAAGCTGCTGTATTGCTGGATAGGAGGAGGACTGTAGGATACTTACTGCGGTTTAGCACCTGCTCTCAACATGATCTCGATACACTCCAGTCTACCTGACCGAGCTGCCTTGTGGATTGGGGCCTCACCTACCAAATCCTGATGACATAATACAAAGTGAGAACGAACGCTATTACAAACACAATTTTTCGTATTTGAAAGAATGTAGCATGATGTGCTTTAAGAATATATCTCAATAGAAATCTGTGTGGTACTCAAAGACTTAACTTGGGAGGGCCAAACAGGTACATGTGGATCAAAAAGGTTGATTTGGGGACTGATTACAGCATTTTCAGACAATTTTTGTAATCCATTTGAAAGATGAAAAGGCCATCCATGAAACTTTACTGACAATCACATATACTCTGTAGAATACACAGAGAGAAATTATCTGTAATTGCGCTCCTCCTATAAACACACTTACTGTTGCGCAAACTCTCTTATCTAATGAAGGTTTACTTGAGCCATATTGTGAAAGCTTTGACAAGCATCTGGTTGATGCCACATTTGATACTATATTAATTTTGATTGTT
Organism: Lophius piscatorius; assembly: GCA_009660295.1. Lineage (NCBI taxonomy): Eukaryota > Metazoa > Chordata > Actinopteri > Lophiiformes > Lophiidae > Lophius > Lophius piscatorius. The sequence continues at coordinate 6,195 of VRLP01002208.1, read as the reverse complement.
GTGCTTGGCCTTGCCATTGATAACTTGCCCCGATTCACAGACACTGCTAGCTTGTTAAAAAAACAGATAAGAAAGGTGACGTATTCCAAATGTTAGTTCTTTACTTTGGTGACTTACAAAACATTCTGCTATATCAATCACATGAAGAGTAAAATGATGGAGAATGGGCATGACAAGCTGGTGTATATGGTCAGAGACCTGGGGCTCCTTTTAAAAAAAAAACAAACCCAAAGAATATTTTGATTTATACATCTTTCTTTGGGACTACCAATGCATAATTTGATTGAAATCCCAGACCAAATTGGAATTGTGTGCCTGTATATTAACTTCATATTACACCATTTATACAAGCACATTCAACCATTAATGGTCAATAAAAATGTAATTGCAGATTTGATGATCTAAAGTTCAAGTTGAATCAAGCCAACAACTGAGAGGAAAAGAAAAAGGGATTTTTTTCTGACCCAGAAATTGATTGGGTGAGGTGGAAGTTAGAAATCACATTTTGTAATTTCTTCTTCTTTTAGTCTGTTTATTGTTCAAGCTAAATTACACATTAGTGTCACGCGCAGTTAATGCGTCACTTCTTCCCAAGGTAATCCTGCCAATCAGTGGTATCCCCAAATTAGGAAATCTTTTAAAATGGAGCTTTGACGGTTGAACAAAATTTGTGTATTTAAGTTTTGCTATGTACAAGTGAGCTTATCGGAAAATGCAGCCAAGCCACACTGCTGTTTCCAAAGTAAGCATGACCATGAAATGAAAATGATATGGCCTCTTTGAAGACATATAGTACATTCCAACTTAAGACTATTCTTGATATTTGATTGGGCTTAGTGAAATTAGTATGTGTGGCAAAACCTGTGAGTAACATAGATGTTCTGTACGAAAAGGGCCAAAGTTGCATGCAGAGGAGACTGAGGTCCTTCAGTGTGTGCAGGATTCTGTAAAGACCTTCTACGACGCTGTAGTTGCATCTGCAATATTCTATGCTGCAGTCTGCTGGGGCGAAGGAAGCACAGAGAGGGACAGGAAGAGACTCAACAGGCTGGACAGGAGGTCCAGTTTTATCATGGGCTGTCCCCTGGACTCTGTGGAGGAGGTGGGTGAGATTCATGAGACTGTGGGAGCTCTGAGTAGGGAGCTCTGAGTAGCTCCTTCGGCGGCACACTGCGACACCCACAGTGTAAGACAGAACGCTACCGCAGGTCCTATATGTCCTATGAAGTCAGAATCTACAACAAATCATGGTGAAACTGTGTTGTGTCTGGAACACTGGACTCTAAAACCATTCATTCTTCCATTTGCACAACTGCACTTTTAGAACTGGACTATTTCAATTTATATTTTTTGTTGGAGATTTAACTCTATACTCATATTTATGTTTATTTAAATGTGTGTGGGTATTTCTACTTTCCACTTTTATAATATATTTATATATAAGTCTATCATTTTTAACTATTAAGTATGTATGTGCATTTTGTATATTTACATCTCATCTTTTTTCCCTTAGTATTGCAATTGTCACTTAAAATTCCTGTCCGTCCCTCCATCCATACATCCATCCAATATTGTCCTGGAAAATCATCTACACAGATCAAACCTGCGCTTCGTTACTCAGAGTATGGTAACTAAGTGAATTTAAATATTTCAGCTTTCAACTTTTTCACAATTTATTGAAAGTAAAATCATGCCAGTGCAATAATCTGGACATAATGGTTTTTGATTAACAGTCATGTCCCCAGATTTTGAAATAACAACTATAAAATATTGGATGGTATTATAGTACTGACAAAACTATGATTTCCATTTTCACATACAAGATACGCGAATCATCCTGATTTCCCTTCATCAGATAATCAATAGCCTTGTGTCCAAAATACATCTGGTATTAGGAATGGGTGATTGATCTTAAAATGATTGCAATCGCAATGCAGGCGTATATATGATCTTATTTCCAAATTACGCCGATTGTCAACATTTACATTTACAGCATGAGCTGCAGCAAAACTTTCAATCCTGGCTTGAGTTTATTTTACGACGAGCGAGGTCTGAGCCTTTATGACCTTGGTCAGGTATTTTTTATCACTGCCATGGGGGATTATGGGAGTTGCTAAATGCTAAAATTAACTTTAGCTTGACTAGGCTTAGCGAAACGCTAAGTTAGTGACTTAGCACTAACTTGGAGGTCTAATGTGTAGCTGCAGAATTAACATCACGTAGCATAAGCACAAACAGGAGTGGTAGTCTCTTATCAATTCTTAACTCTTTTTTAGTGCCATCTCTTTCATTCTACCTCTTTTAGTCTCCTTTGTTTCATGGCAGCTATTAATCTCTTTCACTCGTAACAACATGGAGGAGGTGCACACTGGAGTGTACATACCAGGCCAGGCTCGATCAATAGTCTCTTTTACTCGGGACAAGTTTGGACAAATATTTTGAAATTATTTTCTGGTTCAGGTTTTTTTTTTGGGTTGCGTCACTTCAGGGTTAGCCAAAGTCGGATTCAGTCACGATAGCCAATTTATTATTATGCTTTCAACATATCGTATTGAAATCCAATATAACAGTTAAAGAAAAATAATGGATCTACTGTCTGTGTCTCTTTGTTGGCCTATCTAACTTTTCAGTATTGGATTTTTTTTTTTACATGACATTGCAATCTGAACCTGGACGCACGTGTTAGGTTTCTCGCCAAAAATTCTCACGTAGTAGCCAATCTTAAACCATAAAGGACTTAAGGAGAAACATGTTTTCCGAAACGACTTAAAAAACTACTGAAAACCTTACAAGGAAACAGCTGGCTGAATGGAGGAATTTTGATTAAGTTCTGGATGTAGAGTCTGACAAATCAGTTCATCAATGGTAATACTCCAGTTTAAGTGTTTATAAAATCGTTGATGAAAGTTTGCTATGTGTCAGTTTTGACTCTGCCGATATGAATAATCAGGGTAAATAGTGTTAACTGTGTTACGCGGTCGAGTCCAGAAATGAAAACAAAAGGTCTGCAGGATTTGGGACGGGCTCATTCAGTATTCACCCGGACTCTGTCTGGCTTGGAAATACAGTAAATATGCCATCAAGCCGCGCTCGATTGTGCAGTAGAGCTGCACGAGTTAACCCTTTAATTCCCGGACACATTTATCTGTGTAACACATAGACAGCGCAGAGCTCTTTTTAATTTCTCATGTCAATAACAAAGTGCAATATCATGTAAACTGAATGTAAGATCATGTAGAGAATTGCAATCTCAATTATAAGCAAAAATTCAGTGAATCTCATTTTAGCCAGAATCCACCAGCACTATGTTATATGTTTCAAAGTTTGATCAGTGTGTCATTTGGCTACATTTCTGTTGATGTGGAAGACTGACCTGTCTGTTGACATCAGCCCCAGCTTGAATCAACCACACCACACAGTGAGAATGTCCTCCAGATGCTGCAATGTGGGTTGGTGTCTGGTTGAAGCGGCTTGTCAACAAGTTCACCTCACAACCCGTCTGCACTAAGTGCACCACACACTCCAGCTGTGTGGTGCACACATTGAAATACATATAACACATGTTAGTAAACAAAGATTGAAGTGCATCACACGTGTTAAAGAAAGTCGCCCACTTTAATATCAATTTGAATATCAAGTGACCATGTATTGAGAATGTCTGTGTAAATGGAGTACGATAAGGTTACATTCAGTCCTACTAACAGCTTTTAGTGTCACCAATTCACCTATATTGCATGATTTTGGACTGTGGGAGGGAGCTGGAATTCTCGGAGAGAACCCACGCACAGAAAGGCCAGTGGAGGTGGATTTGAATCTGTTACCTTCTTGCTGTGAGTCAGCATCACTAACCACTGCGCCACCCTTTTATTTTTCTATTTCTTTATAAATTCTATTTATAAAATATTTTTTTATTTTATTTCTGTTTTGCCCTATCTTTGATTGTTCTTTGTTAATATTTTCTGGCAAGTTACATTTATAGTTAACACATTTTGCTCTTATTAAAATTGTTCTTATATTTCTCAATAAAGATTAATTTAAAAAAAAGAAAGGAACCGGTCATGGCAAGCCAATCAGAAGCAGAGTAGGCGGGTTAGGCATCTCTATGGTAGGGTTTTTGAATTCGAGAACCCAGTTTACCTCCTCGAGTCTTCCTGGAACTGTTTTGGCGCCCGACTCGTCATTTGCTAAAATGGAACCAGTGAAAACCTAGAAACGTTTTTTTTTTTTTTCACACAACTTTATTGGGGGCAGTAACAGCCAAACAAAACTAAAGTACAACGGATGTCCCTAGTGCGGCAGAGTTCATTGTTTACACTAAATATTAAATTCGGGAATTTAATTTTCCCTTACCATTTGTCTGTATATCATGAGGGCAGTGAGCAAAGTAGTGATTAAAGTTTATGGGATTTTAATGCGCTAGTAAATATACTGGAACGTTTTAAGATGTACATGATGACAGTAATTTCGATATACAAAAATGTATCACAGAGCTTTACACTTGACGAAGACTTGAGTAATGTCGTTCAAGGGGGTTAAATCATTTGATATAGTAATTAGTTTATCTCTACCTGTCCGTACTGAGCAGCCCAGTGTAAGGGGGTCCACCCGTTGCAGGAATCCTCAACTGTCAGATGTGCCTGGTTTGAAAGACGCTGTAAAAGCGAAACCAGGGCTGCTAAATCTCCATCCCGACAGGCGCGGTGGATGGGAAACAGAGTGATAAACACCCCATCACTGGGGAAATCAGCGTCAAGTCCAACAGACATGGTCTCACCGAGCGTTGCAGTGGAGATTCAATGAGCTTCTCTCCTTGCCCGGAGATGTACAAGTCCTGGACTGGAGTCTGAGAGAGCGAGCGCGGAGTGGCATCCATTAGTATGCGACGGATGTGAAGCACAAGCAGTCGTAGTGATCCCTAGCGGAAGAAGGGAAACCAAAAATAGTAATCACAGGTAAGCTTGACTGCAGTGGGTTTTGTGTATTAAAGTAAATGATGCTACAGACAATTCTAACAATCTACAGGGAAAGTTGAATTACCAGTATAATTTGAGGAAGAGGATAAACGCGGAGTATAGGATGTCAGCATCACTAGGCGGGAAAGCGCTGACGTTGAGTCAGGGAGCCAATGCAAGGACAGAGGTAAAAACACACGTTCAGAATACGGTTGTCAAATTATTATCATGGTACTCTCAAAGTGCTAATGCAGGATAAAGGCACTTTAACTTTTACATTCTTCAGCAAGTGGTTTGCTCTCCTTTGAAAACATTAATTTAGATGACTGCTATCAGCAAATTTGAAATTAAAAGGCTCTGCTTAACTCGGTCTCAAGTTTTAGAACCTTATACAATCAATATTTCATTACATCAGCACATTACCACAATCATAAAAATGGAAGTAAGATTCGCGATAGATAGGTAAACAGTTGGATAGATTCCCGAAGGAAAGTTAAGTGTTGTGACAATTCAGAAATAAAATGGACACCATAGTGTACATGCAGGGTCGACTACAGTCCTGCAAGAATCAAGTTTTGGAAACCCGCCCCCACCCGACCCGTCAATAAAAAAAACCCGTGGTCCGACCCGTTACCCGTGATTGCACAAAGTGCATACAGACACACTCACTCAATTTGAAGTGCTTTATTTTTACATGTCTTGTATTTGAACAGTCTCTGGATTAAGTTGGGTTTTCCGTTCTTGAATAACAAACTCAGCGATAGAAAAGTCTGTTTCACTGATCGATGCTGGGATGGCAAGCACATTCCCTACAATCAGGGCCAGGCTAGGAAACAATGTAGCATACTCCTTACACCAAGACAAAACATCAAAATGCCGTCCTTGTCCTTGGGTGTCTTGTATTCGATGTAGGCAGCCACCTCATCCAGAGGCCGCACATTTTCGTAGCTCGAGTCCTCCACGTCAAGTAAATCATCAGCTTCTCTTCTTGGTGTGACCTCAGCCTGAGCCAACGGGCTTCCATGGTTTTCCTTGAGTTCTTGGAACTAGTTTATTAATTATTATTATTATTATATATATATTTATATATATATAAATATATATATATATATATATTTATATATATATAAATATATATATATATATATATATATATAAATATATATAAATATATATATATATATATAAATATATATAAATATATATATATATAAATATATATATAAATATATATATAAATATA
>VRLP01002207.1:0-96426 GCA_009660295.1 Lophius piscatorius | reverse complement strand
CTTTTCAGCATCACTCAAGGTGAGTGAAGAACGGAGTTTCGAGATATTTCTGAGATGGTGAAAGGAGATCTTGCAGATGTGTTTGATGTGGGATTCAAAAGTGAGTTGAGGTTCAAATCTTACACCGAGGTTGGTGACTGATGAAGAGAGGGGAATGTCGTGACCAGAGAAAGTAATACTCTGATTGGAAAAGTTTGAGAAAGTTTTACATTAGTGCAAAGGTGGATGATAGAGTCCCACTTCAAGCCATATGTGTACCACTGACATATTTGTATGCCACCCAGCCAACAACAAAGGCACCAGCAGATAACTGGTCTCAGCTGAAAGCAGCTGTGGTGATAGCTGACATACATTTAAGGTGTCAGGGTGGTAACTTGGACAACATGGTTGCTGAATAGCTATGATGTTGATCAGAAACAGTCCCAGACCCTGATGTTGCCCATTTGCTAAAGTGTAAACACATATTAAATGGTCTCTAACTAAGGTACACAAAGCTAATGATAAGCACTAAAGAGAAAACCAAGTCAAGAAATCATACTAAGAAAAAGCTCACATGTCATTTTCATATGTTCTCCAGCTAGCAATCGCTGTAATAGCTACCATCCCCCGAGAACTCGAAGCTCATGTGAATACAGCTAGGTGCATCATAGCTAACCCAGCAAAGCCAAGTGGCGCATCTGCTTTGGAGAGTCTGCTCAGCATGTTAGAAAGGTTGCTGGAGCGTACAAGCCAACCTGCTCCTCCTCCTGTCTCTAAACCACACCTCCCACCATTAAACCCTTTTACCTCATGTCTAGTCTGTGGCGACAGCTCCCACTCAACACAAATGCACTGCATGGGAGAAAAAAGGTGTCCAAGCTGCATTGAAGTAGGACATCAGCGGAGAAACTGCCCAAAGCTTCTACTATGCAACATAGTGCTGCCCCACCCAATCAGGGAAACTAAGTCACTCAGATTCAAGAGGTAACAGTATTATGAAACCCTTTTCCCCAGTGATGACCCTCGATCTGTATATGATGTATCCTTGTTTCACTTTGTACTGTTATAATGTTCCAGAAGAGAGTCAGGCTTACCCTTGATAAAGCTGAGAGTCTGTTTTACATTAGTGCGAAGGTGGATGATAGAGTCCCACTTCAAGCCATGCTAGACAGTGGATCTATGGCTGGCACCATCAGTGAAGAGGCTGAGCAAACCCTTGAGTGTTGGATTAGCATATGAAGCCAGTTACAGCCACTATGACATTATGCTTGTTCACTGCAGTCGACTGAAGGTTAGGTCTAAATGCATTCATCTCTTCAAAATGGGGGTGTAAGGATGTAGATTCCTGGTTCCTTGGCAAAAAGGTCAGATGTTCCTGGATATAAATGCCATTAACTATCCTCTAAAGCCGTTCAAACACTCTCCCCACTTTTGGCAAGTCCTTACTAAACCGGTCCACAAAAGGCCCTGAGGTAATGCAGGTCCTTAATGTGCTGTCAGGTAATAACACATTGAGAGAAAAATGATCACAGGTTTTTATCTTTCTGGTGCTAGTTATCTTTTGCATCGCCTCTTTTCTCTCTAATGGCAGTGACATTCAAGTTGAATCATCAAAAGCACAAATCTACAAGAAAGATGCATTGGTCCAAGTCAAGATTTGGAACATCTTCAGGAAACCCGTAACCTTTAAGCTAACACTGTGGTTGCAAATGTATAAGCCTGCATGGCCATTTTGGATGTGGATGAGCTGGTGGATGAAACAGCAGTTGGAATATTTAGGTGCGAAGCAAGACACCTTGTAAACGAAGAACCAGCAACTCCAGTAATCCTCCTTGTCCCAGTCTTTGTGACAACACAAGCTTGGATTAGGCAACAAGCTTTGGTTAGGCAAGTTGGATATCCCTCCAGTGAGTTGTGGCAGCTGTTAAAGCAAGTACAAAAGTCTGAGGATGTATTCTACTCTAATTGTGGGTTTGATTGTGAGCTGGGAAAGACTTTCATCCAGACCCTACAGACGCCTCTACATCGTGTTCCACCACAGCCATACCATTAAAGCTGCTACACTGGTGTTGGTGTTGTAACCTGCTCATATACCCCATATATGAGCAGTAAGTGCAGTATAATTACCTGTTTAGTAGACTTACAGTCATCGTCATCCTCTTCATCATCATCATTGTCTGGTATGCCAGGAGATTGTGTCAGGATAAGTATAAGACCTGTTTATACTCTTAGATTTGGGAACCTGCCATATTTAGTAGTGTTTAGAAATATTGTCATTACAGCATCTCCAACAGACAAATATTCTAAAGGTGATTAAAAATGAACATATATTATATAATAATACATACTATATAATAAAACATGCTATATCATAAGACATCTTGTAGACATGTATATATAAACCTTATATATACAGTAAATATATTCTATTTTGGGCAGGTCAACTTTGATTATCTTGTTTCATTAATTCATTTTCATGGAGTGGTTCTTAACATGTTTTTAATCACCACATAACATATTCCTCCGACACAATCCCCAAAGATGAAGATTTGGTGACACACTGGCAACCCATGCTAGTGTAAGATTCAGTAAAATTGTTAAAAATGGAAACAAACATCAAATCCCCATGTCAAACTCTTACATGTATATATCCATGCTGTGAAGACTTCTTATTTCTCTTTTATACCTGATGTACAATTGTTGCAATTACTACACCCATGAAAAACCGTTGTTTTGGGATATTTGCTCAAAAAACTGGTTCAGTCCAGTTACACTTATTGTTAATAACTTGGTTTTGATGCTGCATGATACAATAGACACTGAATCTAAATTTCAACAGTTACCCCCATTAGATCTGTTTCTAACCTGACATACAGATGTTGTAAGAACAGGCTCGAACACGGAGATGAGATTGCATGTCTAGCAAAAGTTGAGATATTCAAAAAACATGAGAACAGATACATATTCTACATCCAGACCTCATTAAAAATGTGCAATTGAGCAGTCTTGAAAACAGCACAGCTGTAGCTCCAGGAAGAACTATAATGAGTAGTGCATGTGTCCAGCATACCATAAGTCTCAGTGACAAGAACGATATGCATGAAATATATTATGCACATTCAGATACTACTGTCTATTTCAGAGGTTAAAATATGGCAAAGTTTGTTAAGTCTAAAAGTTGCAGGATTGAACACACGCAATGATGTGGAATCATGCAAAAGAATTAAAATTAACAGATAAAACTGTCAAGGGTGAAGGGTCAGCAAGTTCTGACACTCGGGGGAGTTTATCTCTAAAAGTTTTCAGGTCCTAATTTTGTAACCTTTGGTCTGATTTTGTCCAAATTTGGTGCATAGGAAATTACTTGATCAGATCTGTGTATTGGACACTGTGCTTTCCTCTAATAGTTCATATTTTACTCACTAGGGGCAGCTTTTTTAAGAAAAAATACTATTTTTGGAACAGTATTTCTATCTAAACCACTGGCCTGATTTAGTCCAAATTTGGTCCATATGAATTGACTTGAAAGACCTATCTTATACAGTATGTATTATATTTTACTCTAATGGTTTATATTTTACTCACCAGGGGCAGCATAACTTCCCAACCTTGGTCCCATTTAGTCCAAATTTGATGCATATGAATTGAGTTGAGGAGGCCTATCTTGTATATCATATGTTACTCTAAAAGTTCAGTGGCGGAAACGTTTTTACGAAAAATACTGTGGACATAATTTCACATTTCATTTGAGCAGTTCAATCAGGGGGATTTCTTGTACTATAAGATTGTTTGACTTTTGTGGAATATACCCTTGCTGTCTGGGACGACAGCATAGGTCTAGTTCCTGCAAGGTGGTCTATGTAAACTACAATGTAAACTGTAATGTAGCATTGGTGTGGTGTTGTCTAAAATTTGACATTAAAGATATTATACATTCACAAAATAATAAATTAGCCCTCAAAAAAATTTCATAATGTACTAACATTAAAAATAAATGTTATTTAATCACATACCAAAAGCATCAAATAACAACAGAACCTGAAAATTATCAGAGGATGTAATGCCTAAAAGGTCGCAAAATTCCTTGTAGAGAAAACTGCTTAATCTTGAAAGAAAACAGATTTATTTGAAATTAACTTTTAACTACAAAGTACATTAAAAATGCTCTAACGTCTGACAGTCAGTAAGTAAGTAGTGTAAACATGTAGGTGTTGCCCTGGGGACCCACATTTTTGAAATGAAAAACAATCTCGACCCAAATCACAAGAGATCACATCTATAAACTGAAGAAAACAACAATTGGTTTATAAATGAACATTCTTGAACATTTCTCACTGCTGTCCGTGTGATCCTATTGACTTGAATAGATAAAGTATCCATTTCAAAGTGATTAATTGAGGCTATAACATTTAAATATCTACTTTATAGGCTTAGTGAAAATATAAATTGTAGATATGATAATTACTTTACAGATACAACCAAATAAGTAAATTTAGGCTGATTGTTGTATCTCATTGTTTTTCTCTCCTCTTACATAATTAGAAACATTCTAAATAGGCTACTTTATAAATGAGAAAATGCATTGAGTTGAAATAAATAGCCATGCCTTGAAAGATGTTCACATTTTTATGTGAGAAATTAAATGCATTTTAAGTTAGTAATCAGGCACATATCAGTGAAACAATCATCAAATTTAACTACCTCAATACCAGACAAATGAAGTACATTTATAATGAAGCATACAGGCACTCACTCATCTGTCAAACACTAAACATTTGTTATCAGAACAAGTAGGCTTTTTTTAAGTAGAGTTACTACTGTTACCTAAAGAGTCAAGAGTCAGTACATCGGGTCATTCCCTGTCATCTCATCAGACCCGTTATGTGCATTACCTTGCTGATATTACAGGTAGGTCTGATCTTCAGTTCTGCCCTCCAGATAGGTGTATGGGGTGTAGCCTTCAGTTCATCCCTATAAAAATTCTGAACAACGTACCGCCAACCAATAAAATCTCCCGTGACCCGTCTCTGGGTTACGGAACTACTGGTTTAGAGGATTGTGCATGCGGTTTTGTCAAGTCAAAAGAAAATCACAATGAATGCTTTGAGTGCACTTTTCTCTGACTCTTTTTCATAGGGAACATGTGGAACGTACTGGGTGGACTTGGTCCAGGTGCTATCAATGACTGGAGAGCCCAACCATGACCACTGGCATCTTGAAAACACAGCAAGAACAGCAGCTAGTACAGGGAAAATGATAACTTTATAGTCCACTATATTAGGATGTCCTAAATGCCGCATGCTAATGTAGGATATACAGCTAAAACATAAATATGATGGGCGCCACCGTTAATGTGTATTGTGTTAGCGCGCTACCTCAAAATTTATAAAATGAATCATCTTTTTCTAGTAATGATCATATATCAGATAGATTAACTAATCCCCATGAGATGGACACTAAGGTTTGAACCAAATCCCTTTTCAATCAATCCTTAAGGTGTCCATATATCTCATTCCTAAGTAAGTTTAACAGTGGAACATGGAGATGCCAAGTGGACAATCTCGCTTCATCCTCATGGGAAAGATAAACCTCCTCTCTATTTAATTAGATTGTTGAAATTTATAATGCAGCTGATTATTTAGCTGACTTGATTTAAAAGAGCGCTGTAACTGCCTAATGGCCATTGGGGCATAGGAACGAGTAGACTAAGACATTGTTTTGGCTTTAAGGTATAAAAGTATGTAGTTGGAATGGGACTTGAAAGCTTCCTTCTGGAGATGGAATAAGTTAAATGGCTTTACAACTGAGCTTTTTGTAATGGTAGCTGAACAAACCCGTGGCTTCACACAGAAATCAGCCCTGAATCTAGTTGGACTTGCTAACGATTGATGGCAGGCCCCTGAAAGTCTCACATTCTATATTGTTGAGTTGTTTTTCACTGGATCATGTGTCTTACTATTGATATGTTAAGATATGTCTCCTTTCAGCGTTGAAACCATCTGTTTCTGTTTCTATTCCAATAATAGTATTGGAGATTTGGCGGGATAAGCCTTTAAAGGCCGTGTAAAAGAGGTTGTTTTGGATTGTTTTTCTCTATGTTGGAAGGAAAATCCATTCCTGCAGCCCTGTACAAATTTCTCTTGGATGTTTGATCGTAATTTTTATTATCTTTTATAGACATGGCGTGCTATTTGTTTTTACCTTGGGAGGGATATACAAAGCAGTGAAGATCATTGAAACAAACTCCCTGACTGAGCAAAAAATGGCTTGCATGAGATAAAAAAAAGAATTGCGCACCGGTAAGCTCGGTGAGGATTCAACAGGCACAACTGGCTACCATTTGATTGTACCTTTATATATTAAAAAGAAAAACAAATTCTCTCTCTGGTTTGTGCAACCACCTGAATCAATATATTCCTGCATCAACTCTAAGCTATCAGCAGTGCAGTAGAGCTAATAATCAATCTGCTGAATTCATTAGTAATTGTGGATTAAATTTGGTGTTTGTTTGTGAACACTGAGGAGCATTTTCATGGAAAGGCACCATGGAATCTTGTACCCACTCCAGCAAGAATATTCTACGGTCTATTTTCTTCTCATGGCTCTCATTATACAGATCTGGGGGAAAGATTCCACATCTCATCAGCAGCTGCTGGTTATAACGTCCAAGGGAGAGCTCAGAAGTATGTATGAAAGCCAGAAGGCAGAGTGTCAATGAGTATTTAGAAGCAAAACCACATGGTGGGGAAAAAACACATAATTCACGAGAACCAAATCTGAACAAAATAGCACAGTGCCAAAGAGGAAAGTGTGCAGTGTCAGTTAATGGAAGGAGGTATTTACTTTGAAGTTTCTTTTGAAAAAAGGATGGATTACTTGTGTCTCTCAACTGAACTTCTGTTTCTTGGCTGGAGGTGGTGATCTCCTCTACTGCTGCCAAGAATGAGTCCTGGAAGAAAAAGAAAAACACACTGCGAAGCCACACATTTGTGCTTTTTCACTTTGTTGTAAGAATTAAAAAGACAAATATATAAAACGGTTACCGAAGTGAGGAAGACTTAAAGATGGTGGATGGCAAAGATCTTGAGTAGCTTTAATCCCATTTCTACAGTTTTCGTCTATGACCAAAGTTCAGACTGCAACTGACGTTTACCTTAAAAAACAAAGACCTCAAATTCTAGATTCAGATGCAATGCATTTCTTTTAGAGCTAGGTTTTATCCTCAAGGGATGTGATGATCCATTCATTGGAGCTAGAAAGTAAAGCATTGTTTGATTGGACACACATATCACTAATAGGTCATGCCTTAGTAAAAAATATGGACGATCTTACGAGTATAAAATTTATATTTCTTCAAAACAGACAAATCCCACTTTGGCACAAACTATCCAACATGCTGGCAATTTTGTTCTCAAAAATCGCAGGTGGATATATGTCTTGATTTAAAACAGAAAATTAATTTCACATATACTAAACCAGATCAATTTCTTTTACTTGGGATGGGATATACACAAACTTAAACCCTGCATTAATTTGGATTGTAAAACTCTTTGACTGATTTTAGGTAGATACCCAAGCTCAGTCCGTGATTTTTTTTAATCACACCCTGAATAGTCGCTTTGTCCTAAATGTTTCTGATATATGATCAATTACTAGAAAAAGATGATAACCATAAAACCATGAGGTACTCTACATTTCTCGGTTTATTATAGAAGTCAATGGGCTGGTAATTAGATTAATAATCACAGAGAGAACATAAACTACAAATCTATATCGCTTACATAGAGACACAATTTGTAAGTGATCTGAAAAAATGTGTCGAATTGTGATTCCCTTGCTTGACTTTCCTCACACACTATAAGTCTACGACGAAATTATTTAATTGGAAAATTATCTCTCTTCGGAGCTGATATGAGGCTCTTTAACAAGGAACACAATGGGTCAAATAGAATGAAACAAAGTGGTTTGTCTCTCTGATTATACATGATGGTGACGAGATTGTGTATGCTGTCTGCGTTATTGTCTTTAGAAATACTTGCCTTGCCTTAGTTTGATTTACACAACAGTAAAAACACATACTGAAGATCATTGCTAGTAAACTATATTATAAAGCTAATACTAATTTTTGGATCTAGGCCCAGAAGGACTGACATGCTCTTGACTATCTGCTGCACCATTGGTTGCCCAATTACATTGATACGTACCCCATGTAATTAGTGTTAGACAGATTGTGTTCTTTAAATTTCTACAACTGACAACATTTGCCACCAACATTGAAACCAGAAATAACCAAAGTTAGGTCCTTCTTTTCTCAAGTTTTAAATGACACCAAATAAATAACTTTAGAAAATGTAATATGTGGACTGAATTAGTGCTAATTATCTGTCAAAAAATAAACTCTTGAAGCAATGAAAAATGTCATTACCTCAGCATATATAAATAATATTGGACTAGCGATATCTTAAAAATCCGAGAAATTTTGTGAAAAGTCCATGGACAACTTCAAGGAATCCATGGTTTCACACAAACATACTCACACACTTACTCCCTCTTCCTGTCTTTTCATAGATTTCAAAACATTATAATTAGATTTCTAGAGATGGTTGTCCAATTAAGGAGCAAAGAAACTCTTTAGAAGAGGCCAAGCGAAGGAAGGGGTAAATGGTTAGAGGTCCAGAAGGCGAGGATGAGGAGAGGTAAAGCAAGGGAGAGAGAGAGAATGTAAAAAACTTAGGTTGAGGAAGATACAGACCGTGAAGGTAATACAGAGGAAGAAACAGAGGTTAAAGGCTAAATAGGCAGGTGTAGATGCCTTAATTGCTCTTCTCCACAACAGCACTCCATTCTCCCTCTCTCTCTCTCCCTCTCTCTTTAAAAGTAACGCTTTTGATTCTAATGAGCAACCCATCAAGCCTTGTGAAAAGTGGCCATTATATGCCTCTATCAAATATGTACTGGACCTAATTGTAATCCACTTAAGACCAAAAACAATATATAAATAAACATGCATAGATTCATACTATATAATACATTTTTTATTTTTACGTGAAATGTATTGCACATAATCTTGGAGTGTAGAAAATCACATGTAATACAATATCATATGTAACTGTAAAATAATTATAGAATTATATGTAATTATAATTATATACATAAGATGTTATGGAATCACCATAGGTGGCGCTGCCGATCCTTCATGATAACTGGTTAACTCAAATACTATTTAATGGATCATTTTCAAATTTTATATCCCCATAGACCTTAATGCCAGGAAGAACTGGATTGGTTTTGGAAAAGGTTGGTTCTATATTTCCTACACCAGGGGGAGCCATATCTCCAAAGTTTTTGGGCCATCATTTCTCAACTGTCCAATTTAGTCCACATTTGGTGCAATCGACTCGAGGAGACCTTTACATTGGGTTTTATTGTAAAAGTTGATATTTTATTCACTATGGTGACCTTTTTAATGAAAAGCAATGTTTTTAAAAAAAAATAAATAAATAAATAAAAAATGAACTTATAACTATAATAGTTATAATATGATATGCTACTTTGAAGTTTGGGAATTGGATCCAGAAGGTGACTGAGAGACTAAATTGTCTTGTTTAAAAGTAAATTTAGTTGTCCTCCAAGGTAGGAGTGCTCGGGAAGTGAGGGTGTATGGGGGTGTTTGGATCCGGCCGCTACATGATCGGTCTGTGGTCTGTCTTGATCTGTAGCGGGATTTGGTGGAGTCAGGGCACTCAGTTAGTTGGCACAAGTCTATTGAGCACTTGTAAGAAGCAATTAGGAATAAAACAAAAGAAACATCACTGGAACAATAAATACTCAATACTGAGTAACCTGGAAAGGAATGGTTGGAGATCTGGATATCTTATTTGGCAGCTAAATAGGCTGGAGACGAGTGTGGAGTCCAGACCAGCTGCACGTGATACAATAAAAGACATCAAATTAAAACATATTTTACAATTGATTCACTATGACTGTTGTGAAGGTACTGTATGTTCAAGCAATGCATTTATATCTGGGGCTCTATGATCTGCCTGAGGCCTAGTAGTTCACACAGATAGTGCCTCTGTTAGTGTCCAACCGACGCAGCTATCATTTTCAGGCACATTTTCGGTGCATTGCTATTTTGAAGTAGAAATTGAACCATTGGCAGAACAGAGCCTGGGCTAACATAAATGGCAGTTTCCTGTAATGTAAAGTCTATAAAGGCCTTTATACAGTAGGTCAGAGGCTGCAACCACAGACGACAATTACCCAGAGAAGATCGGCTTTATATGTGACTTTTTGAATGTGCAGAATATCTTAGAACATTAATTAAGATTAGATCCTGCTGATCTGCGGGTATATTTAAATAATTCACTTATCTAAGTTACTGCCCATTCCCTAAATGACAGAGAAGGTGGAGACATACTTATTGTTTCTGCTGCCCAGGGTTTTGCCGTAAGTAATGCAAATATTTTTTTCTCTCATTAATTATGTATTATTCCGCACATACACTCGAACACCCTCCTCTATTAATCAGAAGCAACATTTTTATGACCTGGAAGTTTCTATTTGCAGACTGTGATCCATGCTTGGCACCAGTACTATTAATATCAAAGCAGTCATATCCTTTCTCATCATCCGCAAACTAGGTCTATGCTATCGTCACCGACAGCAAGTTTATATCCCTGAAAAGTGCCCAGTACCCTGCATTGTACGTACAAGAAATTCCTTTGATTGAAGACCTCAAATTAAATGTTATGTGAACAGGAAGTTTTTGTAAAAAATCTTCAACTAGTGAGTGGAAGAGGAACTATTAGAGTAAAATATAATCTATAGAAGATATATCTCATCAAGCTAATTCATATTCACCAAATTTGAATTAAATTGCACAAACTTTTAGGAAATTATATTTGAAAAACAGTTTGCCCTAGTGAGTAAAATATGAACTTTTAGAGTAGAGTATGATACACTACTCAAAAATATAAAGGGAACACATAATCATCAAAGTGTCCAGGTCCATCACACCTCCGGGATATCAACCTGTTCAGTCAGGAAGCAATAATGATTGTAAATCATTTTCACCTTCTGTTGTATAAATGGGATGTTGTATAAATGACACCAGGTGGAAAGGAGAGGCAATTAGCGAGACAAGCCGTATTAAGGAATAGTATTGCAGGTGGTAGCCACAGACCATATTCCTCTCCTCATACTTTTATGCCTGATACTTGGTTGTTTTTTTTGCATTTTTCCAGTGTCCACAACACTAGTGGTAGTGTGAGGCACTATCTGCAGCCCACGGAAGTTGCTCAGGTAGTGCAGATCCTCAAGGATGGCCAACCAAACGCGCAGTGACCAAAAAGTTTGCTGTGTGTCCCAACACAGTGTCACGAGCGTGGAGGAGATACCAGGAGGCCGGCCAGTACACCAAGAGAGATGGAGGGGGCCGTAGGAGGGCAACAACCAAGCAGGATGGGGCATTGGCTCACAGCCCGGTACCGTGCAGCCCGATTGGTATTTGCAAGAGAACAACAGGATTGGCAGATTCACCAATGGCAACCTGTTCTCTTCACAGATAAGAATAGGTTCACGCTTAGCACGTTTGACAGACGTTAGAGTCTGGAGACGCTGTGGAGAACGATGTGCTCCCTGCAACATGTCCTGCATGACCGGTTTGGCGGTGGGTAAGTGATGATCTGGGCAGGCATATCCTTGGACTACCGCACAGACCTCCACTTGCTAGCCAGGAGTACCATGATTCTGAATCCAGTCCTCAATGAGTTAATGATTTTGGTTTCCATTGATTGTTGTTCTTTTGTTTTCAACAAATTACACTATGTAATCAATAAAGATTTTCAACTGGAATATTTCATTTATCCAGATCTGGGATGTGTGATTTAAGTGTTCACTTCATAGTATAGTATAGTAGTATATATACAAGATATATCTCCTCGAGTCGAACAATATGTACAATTGTATACTAATTCGGACCAAAAAACACGCACTATAGGTGAATTGGTAAGTTTAAATGGCCTGTCGGAACATGAATTTGAATATGGAAGGTTGTTTCTCTTCTCTGGAATCAACTTCTGCCGCTGTCGTAACCACTTATAAAAAAAAATGGATGCATGGATGGATGGAGACCTGGGGAAATTTAAGTTCCACCTGTCCTGCAGCATCACAAGAGGCACTATTATAATAGCAATGTGCCAGGAATATAAGTTTTCAACAGAAATGGGACATCATTTAATTTTATAATATTCATAATGCACTAATGAATACTTAAGGGCCTCAATGCAACCCTTTTAAACTTGTACTTGAATTCAAAACCAAGTTATGCACCTCTCATCCCTTATATATCCTGGATTCTTAACCCTATGTGTTATTGGGTTCAGTATATTGATATAGTGCATTAAAGTGAAGAAATAACTGACAGGTTGTAGAGGTGATTTTGTGCTGCAAAAAAAAATCCAACATTTAGATTAATCATTATTTAATTTGACATATTAGGGCTTAGGGGTTACGGTTAATGCAAAACTTTCGGGGATATACCCTTGCTTGACAGCAGGTTCTGATTCTGTAAGATAAACCCTTTTTTTTTTGTCGTCAAAAACAGTGCCATATAATTTATAAGTAATATCGACCCAAACAGCAATGTTTGCCGTCACCTTTTAAACATAACAAATTTAATGGAAAATTGTCATTTTATTAGGAAGACTTTTATAAAGAAACAACAACAATGAATATAAAGATTGTTGAATTCTTACTTCTGAAGTTGTCATTAAAACTGATAAATGTTCTATTCCTCTGTGTGTAGGATTTGGTAGCAAAATGGCGCTTACAGAAAAAAAATGTATTCTCCTAAGCATAGTACTGTGAATGCAACATGATGATGGACATGAGTACTGACAGCTGATTAGAACGCTGATTAGCTGCACACTGAATGCACAGAGAAGAAATGACACAGATGGGAAAACACATTCTCTCTGTGTGTGGTGTATTTGAGTGTGCATATAGGAAGTAGTGAGCGAAAATATCTGTGTGCTCCGTCTGAATTTACCAAAATTGCTATGTCAGATGTTGACCACGGGCAAATACTCAAAAACTTCTTCATTTAGCCACTGCTCGAAGCACTCCTTATACCTGCGGGTCAACAACCTAAATTCTTCTTGATTACTGCAAGCATTTACCCTCAGGGATTCTCTGTATACCCTTATCCTAGTCAGGGTCAAGTGGGGGCTGAAGCATATCCCTGCTGACACTGGCTGAGAGTTAGGGTACACCCCAGAGAATTCGCCTGGAGGGAACCTGCAAAATTACTGCAACAGCATCCACAGTATAATTTTAGTTGTTTTTTTATTTATCTGTAAATCAGCTTTGAGTATTTATGAAAAGCTATATATATTATAAACACGGGGAGAACGTGCAAACTCCAAACAGAAAGGCCCTGATCGCAAAGACAGATTTGAACCCAGAACCTTCATGCCGTGAGGTAACTATGCACAACCTTGACCTTTATGATAAGTTCACCGTTTTCTATATATTATCTGAATTGATCCCCACACAAAATAGAAATGTAAAAAAATGATTGAGGTTTGAGGAGAAGCTACATCGTGGATTTGGTTTTTAATCCACCAAGCGCTTCTGTACCTGTACCTCAAGCTGTTGCAGTGGTTGTCATGTAGTGTTGGAGAGGATTTGTTAATTATGTAGCTACATTTAGATGAAATACGTTTATAAAGTCTTATCATTTCTGGACTAAATTGGATCAACGGTTACAAAGTTATTTTGGAAAAATATTTTTCGTATGAAGCGTCCCCTAGCGAGAAATTTATGAATTATTAGAGTTCACCCTAAATTTGGACTAATCTAAGCCACGGTTGAGAAATTAAGGCCCGAAATACTTTTTGAGATAAAGGTTCCCCTACTGTCAGTAATTTAAGAGCAACCTTTCCCAAAATCACTCCAGTTCTTCTTTGCATTTAATGGTATCTGTTGGTGTTGAATTAGAAAATGAACCATTAATAGTTTTTGAGGTATCGCATTAAAAGAAAGCATCTGCGGTGGTGGATTCCATAATATCCCTGAGTCTTGGGGATAAAATTAAAGTCGACTGTTGTACCTTTGTGGAGGCTCTACTTAGAGTGTCCCCGCTGATTAAAATCTATGCCTTTCTCTTCCTGTTCCAGTTTTATCCTGCAAAATAAGTATTTGTTCCCTCTAAATGAAAATTTCACGCTGTCTCCAACATTACTTCTGTGTACATTTCACATGTCAAATCTTACTAAGTGATTCTCAATGGACACATAAAAATCACACATAAATGTATAATTATATCTCGCTTTAGTATCCCTCACACTGCCTTCTGCTCGTATCTAATTTATCGTGTATATGTGCTTGTGCACTTGGCATGGGCCCTTTGCGATCTGGCGAGCACTGGCAGGCATATCTCAGCTCGTACATACGTACTGTCCCTCCTTCATTCCTCCTGTCTCTCTCCTGTGTGCTCTCTGCATGTTCATGACATGCACAGACGGAGGCGTCAGGTCTGATCTACTTCAGTAGTATGATTAGGCGTGTGTGTGTGCTTATAGTTCTATGTGTATTTTTTGGTCTTGGGCATTTAGTGACAGAGTGAGAACTTTCTCCATTTCATATCATTAGTGCTCCTGACTAAAATTTGTTTGAGAACACTGGGACGTATGTTTGGCTATAATACAACAGATCAGACATTTATTCAGCACTGAGGTAAGCTGCATTTCTATTAAAGTATTGTATATGTATTGTTTTTTTTGTTTTTTTATTATGGAATCATCACTGATGCAGATTGATTGTGTAAACCCATCAACACAAAACATTTTTTATGTATCATTTTCAAATGTTATACTTTCATAGAACTTGGAGGAACAGGAGGAACTTAATAGATTTTGGGGAAAGTTTGGTTGTTAATTTACATCAATAGGGGGAGCTTTATCTCCAAAAGTTTCCAGGCCATAATTTCCCTACTGTTAGTCTGATTGAGTCCAAATTTGGTGCATATGAATCTTATGTCATATTTAACTCATTAGGTGGAAGCTTTTTAAGAAAAAAAACTAATGTTTTTTAGACATAAATAACTAACCATTTTGTGCATATGAATTAAGTCCAGAAGATCTATTTTGTTTATATCATATTTTACTCACTTGGGTGAACTTGTCTTTAAATATAAAATGTTTTTTTTCAGACATAACTTTTGTAAAACTGTATCTTATGTAGTCCAAAGTTGGTGCATATGAATCGGCTCAAGTAGATATATCTTGCATATTTTACAATTTTACTACACTTTTTCGGACATCATTTTAATTTTATGGGGGTTCAGTCAGGGGGTTTGCTTGTACATTGCATGGGAATAGGTGATGCACCCTTGGTGTCCAGGAAGGAGTGTAGGCCTAGTTTTCCTTCTTCTGTTTTTTTGTTTCGTTGTTCTGTTTTGTTTTATTGAAAGAGAGGAGCAGGCAAGCCAAGCCCTCTGTATTGACTGGTAAAGAATAGTGTTTATGACACTTTGGTCCCCTCCCCTCTGCCTCTGGCTAACCTGGAATGACATAGACGTGTCTGATGTCTGAATGTACAGGAAGTTTTTGCTGTTCTGCAGTCTTGAGATAAGTCCCTTAAAACCGTGACACCCCTTCCAGCAGAAAAACATCTGGGGTTATAGTGGGCCAATCTTTGATGAATAAAGAGATTCAACTGTGTGACATCACACCAGTTAATTTTTGGATTGATTGCTATGAATGGTTACTAATGAAAGCTTTTACAGTTTGAATCTCTCTCGCATCTTATCAAAATGTATTCAAACATTTTTGAAAGTTTGCTATTTTTAGCGTTAGGGTTTACGGTAAAGGTAACTGTTAACTTGAAATTAAATTTTCCTCGCCAGCTACCACGTTACACCCGCCTAAAAATAATAATAATATTAATAATCAACTAACTAGAAAAAGGATTTAGAGACCTCAAACCTGCACAAATGCACTACAGTACTCTAGGTTTAGAAAAAAAAATCATGCATACCTCCATTAATGTCTGAGTTTTTGCCAGCCTCTATATCTAACACAACTACAAAAAAAAGATTCTCTGTAGCTGGTCATCTCCTACGCCTTCCACTTCAGTGTCTACGATCGGGCCACTGGGCCCCAAGCTCCACCCCCAACAGAACAGCAAAGGAATTCTGAGAAACTCTTGAAAGGGAGCCCCCAGCGCCACCCATAAAGGATCATCAAAGGAATCTAAAAAACAAAGGCAGCAATAGCCACATTGTGATTCCACTACTCCAAAAGGATTATTATTTTTATTTCATTTTAAATGCTGCGAAACACGTAACGTCACCAAAATTCAATCAAATTAAACTCCTTGTAAATGAATTTATGTCAACGTTGTACTCGCCTGTTTCTTGAGTGCCATCTGTCAAGTGATTGATGGTATGACTTTGCTGTGATTGCATTAGTAGAAATATTGTTATGCAATATGACTCTATAATCTTTTCAACGTTGTTATAATGAAGTTAGTAGTCTTTTTTTTCTATCATGGCAATCAAAGGCAAGATGGCCAATCAAAGATCGTTATGTTTTGATGGTTCTATCCAAGTTTTCCTACTTGTACTAATAGTGTAATAAAACTTTGTACACACACATGGCTGGCTCCATAACATAAATGTAACACATACTAAGTGGGTCAGAATATGACAGAATATGACTAATTCAATTTTTTTTTAAAGAAGCTGGACAGCATCCTTCAGACACATGTAGCACCTTTTTATGATTCTTAAGCTAGTTTTTGGCATAGTCAGGATGATTTAGCATGATTTATTGCAAATTTAGTTAATTAAATAACATTTGAATTGGATTTTCTTTGTGATTCAAAAGATTTTTTAACGATGAATGCTAGATTGTGCATCCAAGACATTAGAAACATGTTTCAACATTTTCAGTAAACAGTGTTAAATCAAAATCTATCCATATCAATCAAAACTTTTACATGTGATGGTATGCTCTTTACCCTCTAGGCAGAGGTAGAGAGGGAGTAAAGAAAGTTGTTGCAAACAAGTTCACCAAAAATACTGAAATAAACTAGCGTAAAAATGGTTATTATTCAGTTTTGGGCCAATGCAGTCCATGACCCAGTGGCTGGTGGGCGCTGCACTATGTTAGCATGTGCAGCTGATGAATCGAAAAAAAATTTAATACATACAGACGGCAAAGAAACGGCAAGAAATTCAGATCATTGTAGATATTGAAGAATGTTGTAAGCATACAACTGACCAAGTTGTGACAGATTCATTTGTGACTGAGTTAAAAGGGATAGGATTCTCTATTATTGGTTTAGTCTTATTGTATAATGTCTTTCCTCATACAGAATGCAGAAAAACTAAAGCTGAGTGGACTTCTCGCACTTAATTGATTAAACAGGTTGCTACTTTACAGTAGTACTAGAAACCCAATGGATTATCTAAGGTTTTACACCTTTAATTTAAGTTCCCTTATCTTTTGAAATCCACTTAAAAATAAATAAGGATGTGGTCATTGGAGTTGGTCTTTATATCTTTGAATTTGAGGAGGATACCTCGTAGCCAAACAAATTAAAAAGTTTTCATATTAAGTTGCTGTAGTCCACATAACACCAGAGAAAAATGAGGGGTGTTCAGGTGATAGAGAGGCTGAGGAGGCAGAGGTGGCAACATCAGATAGGACCATATTTTATAAGAAGGAGGAACTGTTTTCTAATACCACAGTGGGGGTCACCCCATTTTGAACGCTGATGTCATCCTGCATTTACAAATAGAAAGAAGCAAATAACAGAGCGGTGGGACTAGAGCAGATGAAGATAGAGTGGATTGGAAAAGCTGAGGAGGAGGGAGAAATAGAGTGGTTGCAGTTGGTGAGAGCCGGACGGAGGGCAGAGACTGAGCGATAATAGGGAGGAGGACAGAATGATGAGTTAAGAGATAAGCAGGGGACAATGACAGAGAGGTAGAAAGGACAAGTACAGTCTAGCATAAAAGGTTGAATAAGGACAGAAGGCTTCAGGAGGAGGAAAACTTTCCAACTGGCTTCTTACCTGCAGAAGATGTGCTATATGTTGTTGTTGTGTCCTCTATGTATTCATTCATTTTTTATTTTAGTCATAGGGTAAGACCAAAACAGAGAAGATGTATGCTCTATAGTATATAGGTACTCAAATACAAATCTTAGAGGTCTAAAAAAAAAAATGTCAGTGAGTCAAAGGTCCTTTTATTATAGTCAGTCAAGCCACATGCCATAATACTGTTATGTTAAAAGCAAAATGTCCTTTTCATTCATAACAACAACAAAAATACATACTAAAATAAAATGCCATTTCCATTTTGACATAAATTCAAATAAATACTCAAATAAAACAAAACCCTCCATAGAATGCTTTGGCAAACAAATATATCAAGATCTCATTGGCAAAGTGCAATGAAAAACGGTTTTACATTGTGTCAAACACTGCTGCTTAATGAGAGAAAAGGCATCTTGTGCTTACCCAACACCCACGCCACTCTGAGTGAGCACTCTGTTGCTTTTTGTTGTTGTGTCAGTGAAGTGTGTGTGTTTTGGTTTGGTCAGCAGGTGTAAATGGGCTGCCATCTCAATGCCAACGCTTCGCTCATAAGCTGTTACTAGGTCACATGGTGGGTTTACATGGGACACTTTTCTCCTTTCTGAATTAAACCATTCCAAATTGCAATGCCAGTCGCCGGTTTACATGACATTTGATCTTCTCCGACCCTTTGTTTACATGCATCCACTCATCTTATCGGAAACACTTTCACACATGCGCAGACGATCCACAATCCCGTTCATAAGGTGGTGATAATGCTTCGGTGAGTTGGGCGCCGACCGGCAAAAAGAGCCCAGAAGAAGAATAGGACAAAAAGGGCGTGCACTGAAGTGAATTTTTCGCCCATCTAACCGTTCAAATATGTTAAAATATTTCAAAGTTCCAATGAATAAATAACTCTCCAACACAGACCGGTATTGTTTTGAAGTCGTCAATTTAAATGCGTCGCAGCGCTTAAAAAACATTGCTGGGCATGTGAAGATACAACTCAAACAGAAAGCTTTCCGAAATAGCGTTTACATGCAGCGAAATTAGGCTGTCCATGTAAACCCACCTGTCACATGTTCAGCTCAGGGTCCGCAGATAGGCAGCTCTCGGTCCGGATGCGGACCGCGTGCTGCCTATTGAGGGCTGCTGCTCTATAGCATTCTGTCTGTCCAATCTAGTGCTCATTAGTCAGTAGCCACTCAGTCCCTTTGTTACTTAGATTTTTGATCAGGGAATCCAAACGGGATCAGCCAAGTCAGCGCGAAGACTCATTCATTCATTATCTGCCGCCTATCCTGTTCAGGGTCACGGGGGGGCTGGAGCCTATCCCAGCTAACATCGAGCGAGAGGCGGGGTAAACCCTGGACAAGTCGCCAGTTCATCCCAGGGCCGACACATAGAGACATACAACCACACATGCTCACAGTCACTCCTACGGGCAATTTTTTTTAGTATCGCCAATTCACCTTTATCACATGTTTCTGGACTGTGGGTGCAGACACAGGGAGAACATGCAAACTCGGCACAGAAAGGCCAGCAGACGTGGATTCGGACCCGGTACCTTCTTGCTGTGAGGCAGCAGCGCTAACCACTGCGCCACCGTGCCGCCCAGCGCGAAGACTGTCATACATTAATGAAATTACAAGAATTAAGCATGATGAGAGGGGAGAGAAAATTGGTCTACAGAACTAGGCCTATGCTTTGGCCCCTGACAGCAAGGGTTTATCCCTGAAAAGTCCTCAATCCCCTGCATTGTACAAGCAACCCTCCTGATTGAATCCCCCAAATTAAATGTGAAGTTATGTCCGCAGTATTTTTAGTAAAATATAACACAGGCAGCAAATAAAGAAAACATCTTCATCAATGTGACAACAAACGCGTGCAAAAAAAAGCCACAAAAAAATTGAAGTGTAAAAGTGATGTGATGTGGTATATAAAACAGATATCACACACAAACATTTCATGATATTTTGATTAGTTGTGCTACCTTTGCTCAACATTCGGGTCATGTGGTCATCTAAATTCATCAACATCTTGAAAACAACAATAAACTTAATAATAGTCCTAAGATACCAAATTATCCAAAGCTGCAGTAAACAAGGTGTTTTGTATTTGCCGAAGAAAACACTTAATTGGCTATTTTGTTCTACCATTAGGTACTGTGCAGTACCTTAAGTTAAAAAAAAAGAAAATTCTATGTCTGACATTCGGACCGTTTTATAGAAGTTGCGATGGTAATAATTAAAGGCAGAATGGCGGTTAAGAGTTTTCTTCAGCTAACACAGCTAATCAAAATATCGTGAAATGTTTATGTATTATATCTGTTTTATTCCCTGATCAAATAAAAAATCACAAGAAAAATAGAAAAAATCTCAAACGATACATGCTAGCTTCACCAAACCTTTTTCACATAGTATATATTCCATGGTAACCAGTTCTGCCAATTTTACAATTCAGACTTTGTTTTCATTGTTTCTAGAGAAAAAACTATTTTTACAATGAGTCTGGAGGTTGATAATCTCGAAAAAGCATATCTGGCAAGATATATATTTATGTATAAACTTTACACACATGTCATCATAGATGTGTGTTAGATAGCATCAAAAAAACTATACTGATATCATTTTATGAGGTTTCTATAGAAAAGTTAGAGAATAGTTTGCCTGTTTCAGGTAACTGAAGCTCGATCACCTCGTCTGGATCATATCTGGAATCTTCTCCAAAGAATATATCCAAAAGAATATATACGACTCTTGCTTCACCAAGGGAATGGAGGACATGTGATAAACTGATGCTTTTTTGGAGGGATGTTGGAGGGACATGTTATCTCCAGACTGTTAATGTTAAAATAAGTCATATATTGAAAAAGTAAAAGTGAGGTAAAGAGAACTCTGCCACTTTTTATACCAGTATTGATCTACTTTATCTGATCAATATATGAGTTAACAGAAAAAATCCAAACTTGAACATCCTCTTACACATTGAGCAGAGTGAGGCCATAAACAAGAATGTGCAAAAATGTACTTAACTGATGTTTGGTTTGTGCCTCCTTATTTCTGGTATCTATTAAGTAGATGAGGGATACCAGTAAGCAGTCAGATATATCTAAGTCCAGCCATTTTTGTAATCGCTTATGCGGTTCAGATTTGTGGAAGGGCTGGAGCCAATCCCAGCTGACATTGGGCAAGAGTTTGGTCAACAAGCCGCCAGTTCAACACAGCGCCAACACCTACAGGCAATTTAGAGTCACTATATTTCATGTTTTTATAGTAAGTAAAGTACCTCCAAAGAACACCTTTGACACATGTTGAACACTCAAACTCCAGCAACGAAATGGAAAGGCCCCATCGGCAAAAGGTAGATTTGAACCCCGACCCTTCTTTGCTACCCACTGCACCAACGTGCTTTAGTCAAACATCTTCATTAGTATTCCAGGAAGCATGACAGGCAGGCACATAGTTGGTCACTCAGTGAGTCTGACAGTTGGTATTCTGCCTCCTCTTGATGCTGATGCCATTTGAGTCTCCAGAGTTCGGTCTTATCTTTGGCTTCAGCAGCCTCTCCGGTGGGTCCAGCCCTGCGTTGTTACTACCCCCCACCCCTAACGCTATCTCCATCCCTCTCCTCTAGCTCTAAACAGACTTTATCTCATCTCTCTGTGTTGACATCAGCAGTTTGTCCTGTCCTCCCTGCTGCTCTCTGACTCCATTTAAAACTCCTCTTCAGCCAAAACCCATTACTGCACTATCAACTCACACACGCATGATGACACACCCACACTCAGATATTAAAACATGCGGACACAGGCACAAATGAGCTTGCAAACAAGTTTGCATAAACTTAATCTTTAAAAAAGTACCAAAGTATTTAGACAAACTTTGCATTTGTCATCACACATTAACAGGTTTGAAATTAATATATGCAGGCTTTGGTGACAATCACCCTCCTTCAATTTTATCTTCCTCTCCTTCCTCCCCTCAACCTTTTTCTTTCAATGTCTCTTTGTCCTTGTCAAACTGTTTATGTGAGTACGAAGTATGAATGTGTGTGTCTGTGTTCGTGAGTGTCCTGATAGGTTATTCAGAGAAGCCAGAGCAACTAGAGATTGTGATCTGAGTCAATCTAATGGAGCTGAAGGATACAACATATTCCAACACAACTGCACACATCCTCCCTCCACGCCACTTTAATCCATTTAGGGAGCATGCTCTGTATTTGAGAGACAGATGAGTACAATAGGTGTGGTATCAAATTGTGTGTGTGCTTGTGTTCTTAAAGTGAACCCCTAGACTGCATGGTTTATTTCATCAAACCACATAGCCCTCATAGATCAACATATCTTACTCCTGTCTTTCTGCTGTGTGAGTCATTTTTATCCTCATGCCTCCATCTCAGTGGTTTATGTACGGCTATGTATTTCTCTATTATAAGGTGCACAATGGTTCTGCTCAGAGTGGGAGAATAGAGAAAAGGTATTACTCTTAAGCATTTTCTTCCACAACGGAGAAGCTCAAAGTAATAATCTGCAGCTTGTACTACCTCTCTCCATTGCTGATTGATACCACGCAATGGTGATTTAACCTTTATCCTTTTCATGAAAGCTGGAGTCGCTGTTATAGAAAATAGGGAGAGGTTTCATTTTTACCAGACCTCCTTTGTTGAACAGTGAGGGATTTATTTCACATTTAGACGGCCAATAATTCTGGCTTTTAAGGTATTTAATGAGACAGAATAAATACACGCCTCCCCCAGTTTGGTGGACTTCTTTCAATATCAGAGCTTAGACCATTGTTAAACAGGCAATTGACCTTAAGCAGTGATCTTGTCGTTCCATCACTATTAATAAAGTTATTTCATTACTTCAAACATAGGAAAAGGTAAAAGGATAGTTGGGTCAAGATATATTATCATAGCAAGACACAACTAGGCTCTGCTTAAAGGTGCTTTGAGATAATTTATTGAGAGAACAGAGAAGATCAGTAGCTCAGCAGGCAGTGTTCGCAGATGGACTACAGGGTTTTGGAGCTGCTGGCTGACAAAGTGGGAGACAAAGTGAAACAGATTAGCCTTGTCATGGGTTATAAGAAAATAGGCTGATGATGGGCCAGAGCCTCTACAGGGAGGAGGTGAAGATGGAGAGAAATGCAGATGCAATTGATACTTAAGCTGGTATTTCAGTGAGTGGTAGTGGGAAACATCCAAACGGAAACAAGACAACGTCGGGGTCTGGTGGCGAAACAATCCAGCTGAACCGCAAATATCCTGGGAGCCATAGGTAGAATATGGATTCAAGAGGAGGACATCATGAGCTGATCCATTCAAACATTTACTACAGAGTTCATATCATAACAACAATCAAAAAGGCCCTTAAGTGACTTAATGATACAGGTGTAAGGAGAATTGAGTAAGATCTTGAAAAATATCCACACCCAATATGATCTTACAGACTGTAAGGCGGCAAAAATTATAAATGTCATTAACTTAATGATGACAGAGAGCGTTGTAAAGTGGATCAAAGCAATTAAAAATGATGGAGGCCAGACGGTACTAAGACGTTGGTAACGTCCATTTAGAAGTGAGAAACTTTAGTCAATATCAGCTACTTTTTCAACATAAGGAAGTCCAAAAAAACACTGGTTGTCTCATAGGCTGGACATTTTTCTTGACTGAGAATGTAAAAGCTGATAAAACCAAGAGACAAATAAGACAGGGGTCAGTATGTTTCAGGGGTGTTCGGCGAGACTGTTTGGAATTGAGCAGACCACATTAAAATGTTGAAGAGAAGGCAGTACAACTTGTGTTTGATGCTTCTAGGATGACAGAAAGACAGCAAAATAAGGAATAGGAGAGATGGCATAAGGTCATGTATCTATCTGCGTGCCCTCAACAGCAGAAAGAGGATAAGGCTTCATTTTCATTCACGTGAGAAGAAGAACTAATGAAATCAACGCTGGAATGAAAGGTCTGGTTTGGTTTCCACCAGCCACTGTTTCCACAGTCATGGGTCAATGTCACAGCAAGCAGCTCCATGTTTTCTGCATCATACTTCCTCTTCACATGGGTAACTTTGCATAAGAGGCAGATCAATGATGGACCTTGTCATCATTGGAAGAAAGCCGTGAGAATATCGCTCCAGCCATATTAAAGAGGAATCTAGCTCCACAAAGAATGGCCACGTGGGTCAACTTAGGTTGAGGACGGGAAATGGTAACCCTGTCCCCTTGAATATAGACTGTGCGACATAAAAGACCACAATATTCTGCAGGAGAAACAACCGAACCTGTCAAGGCAATCTTCAGGCTTTCTTGACACTCAATCAATAATTCACCACAAATAAAATGAATAAGGTAGTGAAATAAAGAAAGAGCCAGGAGTTGTAAGGAGTTTTGTTGTAATAAAGAGATATAAAAAAATATATATATCTGTTTGAACTGCTCTCTATCATTAGCTATAACTCAGTCTTTCTCACCAGAACTTTGGAAAGAATCATCAAGAAATGTAGGAAGGTCACAAGACGGTTAAAGTGAGTTATTGGAAATTCAGTTTTTCAAAAACTTTTGGAATCTCTGAAAACACTTGAATTAAAACTTCAGTACCATGGTTTTGAGCAATTTTAAGTTGAAAAGAAAAAATTCGATATGGCTGATGCCTAAAAGTTTGCCCAAGAGTTGTTTTTTTTCTAATTAGTTACCCTTTCCTCTTGTGATGTATGATTTCTATTGAGACGTGGCTTGAATATATCTGGCATTTCTACTTGTCAAACTCTCCAAACCCTTTCAAATAGGAAAGGTTAATAATTCAGAGATAGAACACCCTGCACCACTTACATGTAAAGGTAAACGCTATGAAGGATTAGCAGAGTGTGGATCCCTTCGTCATATTGTAGCATCATCCACTTTTACTAAACTGTGGTCCTTACCTCTTATAACAATATGATCAACTTATTGAATGTTGAGTTTTCTGTCCTTTGTTAGGTTTTGTTTCATATAAGTCATACATAGGGGTATTATGGGAAGAAGTCGGAAGGCCATCAAACGCATGAAAATATTCTGATGGTGCAGTGGATTTAAAGTTATGGACTATATTGCAAAGAAAAGACAATCCTAAAAAAAAAAATTAGATTTCATCGGTTTAACTTTAGGGTGATATAACCTGCCATGTGTACTTTTTGCAGTGTGTGAAACTTGTTCTATTGAATAGTCAAGTACAGAAATCCACTTACCCGTCAAGTGTAGTTAAAATACATAGTCAGCATTTTCAGGTACACCGATTTATCTTACACTCACACATACACACACCAAAAAACTTCCTCTCTTAGACACACACTCTCACCATCTCTTCCCACATGTCTCTCTTTTCCCTCCTCAGCTATCTCTCTGCTCTCTTTACCGAGCTGTAGTTTCTCTTTTCATTGCTAGCTCAGCTGTCCGGCAGCATGACTTTCTATTTTAGCAATCAGCTTCCTCTGCCTCGTCATCCATTTCAGAGTTTTCAGTCTTTCCATATTAATCAGGCCCCCTGAATGACATAAAATGTCCCTTTAAAAGCAGAGCTGATCAGGGGGTTAGAGAGCTCTGCTCTTTCACCTTTAGATTAAACTTAGGCAAAAGCAAAAGTAAATAGCGGAGGGAAGTTGGGCAACATAATTACTCTTCGTCATGTTGGGCGGCGCAATTATCTATCACCAGGACAGTATCCTGGACAGAGTGTCTCCATGAGAAAAGGTGGATATTGCCCTTTACTAATTACTCCTAAGAAAGTGTCAAAAAAAAAACATAAAGGTTACAAAGTCTTTTTAAATAGAATATAATCCTTACATTCACAATACTATCTGATGAGTTTGATACATACACATACATACATACATACATACAAACCATACACACACACACACACACAAAAACAATAAAGCAGCTGCACAGACTTAGTAAGAAACTAAGCCCATAATAATTAGCTAATTTGCCTATCAAGGTAATCAACACAATATAAAACTTTAAGTAAATCTGTAAAACACAGCTTTTTGTGGTCCTTGTTTTCGAGACTTTAATTCTTTTAAGGAAAAACTCTTAACAGCTTTAAACTAATCCTCCACACAGTGTGTAGGGTCAGTTTGCAGATACGTCCTCATCCAGGCTGATACTTAATATCTTCGGTCTCTTTAAACTTCTTAATTATTGATCTAAATGTTGAAACTGATATTTTTAACGTTTGAGAAACTTGTTTATCCCATCCCAGATTTGTGTAGTTCTACAACTTTTCTTTTCCCCAAGTATAGTAGTTGTTAACATGATAATAACTAATGGGTATCCTATATAACCACTTAAAAAAGGATCAAAACGTGTTTCAAGAGAGGAAGTGAGGAATCTTTTCAGTGATGGAAAATATACGAGTGTAGTTGCTCAGTATTCTTTGGTCTCCATTGACATACCTGGTGCCCAACGGTGCGCCGCATGAGTTTAATGTTGTGAGGGTCTGAACTGCTGACAGGTTAGTAATGTAAACTGAATCGGTGACTTGGCTTCTTGCTGGAATAAGCTGGGATGTCCCTTAATAAAGAGTCATCTGCATGGTAGCATATGTCATTCCAACACCTGTATATACCTTTCAGCATTAATGATGCCTTCACAGATCGGGGATTCTTGAGACCTGGGACCAAACACTGTTTTAAAAAGTGAGTATACTATTCTCCTTCGTCTTCTTCTTCATTTGGCTGTTCCCTTTGGCAACCACCACAGCAAATACTCTTTTTCCATCCCTCCCTGTCCTTTGCATCTTCCTCTGCCACACCAACCAACTGCATGTCCTCTCACCACATCCAGAAACCTCTGTGGTCGTCTTCTCTTTCTCTTGCCCAGCAGCTCCATCTCCAGCATCCTTCCACCAAAAGATCGACTGTCCCTCCTTTTCTACTATTATACAAATCACTAAAAGACTTACCCGGACAAAATTAGCATAACCGAGTGTGATTTAATGTTGTTTTAAATAGTTTTTATTATAAACAATATGTGACCACTGGATAAAAAAAATTTAAAAAAGCTTTGTCTGAAGTCTATGTCTGAAGCAGGTCTCATCACATTGTAATACTCTAAAAATGATTTACTAATTGGAAAATTACACATGAATATTATTTTGTGTAATTTCATTAATTTTATCGAATGAAAATGTTTAATTTACCAAGAATATGAAAGTACTTTCTACTCAATTGAACTGGTTTCCAGTGTGGAGTTTAGATGTATAATTCAAGTGTCATTCACTCATCATTATGTTGTTTACTACTTGGCGTTATTTACCATACATCTAATATTTCTGTTGCAGTTTGCTGTTTTGAATTTCAACCAAATGTCTCATAGTTCTTTTGTTATGGATTGATTCTCATTTTAATATCCTCTTTTTATAAGTCACATGGTTTTGCATATTTATATACATCCTCTGTAACTTATGTTT
The DNA here is from genome assembly GCA_009660295.1 of Lophius piscatorius. Classification (NCBI taxonomy): domain Eukaryota; kingdom Metazoa; phylum Chordata; class Actinopteri; order Lophiiformes; family Lophiidae; genus Lophius; species Lophius piscatorius. The sequence goes on along the minus strand of VRLP01002207.1, from coordinate 68,907 downwards.
ATTTATTAGAAATGTGTGTTGTTGCACAATTTCAGGCTAGAACAGCATAGAAGAGTTGTCAGTGGAGGTGTAAAAAGAGAAATAACAGGGAGTATCAACTAACAGAGAGGGAGAAAAAAAATAAACACCAACCTCAGCCGAAGGAGGAGTTTTTCAGCGGGAGGAAGATGGTAAAAGAGGGTGAAAAGAGAATAAATCAAAGGCATGAATGACTTTGGAGAAAGAGAAGAGAAGCATAGGCGAAGGTTTTAGAAAACAAGTACAGAAACCCCACCAGATACCCCACCATGGAGTGGGTAAGGTGGGTAAGGTGACTATAAGTGTCATGAAAGACACCCATAAATTTTTTTTAATTACGATTATTATTTTTATAATTGTTATTATTAACTTAATTTCGGATTACTTGTTTAAAGTTATTCGAGTCCATCAACAATTTTCTTTTTCTGTACATTGCAGAATTACAACCAAAAAGCATTAAAGAGTGAAATTACCGGTGCCAAAAGTGTTTGTTCAATATTGGTGCACAAATATCACATTATCTTGTTCCTGCAGCATTAACACAAACATTAAATATAAGTCTTTTAAATCTAATTTTAGACTTAATTTCATTGCATGTTACCGGTGAACACATTCTTCAACTACAAGCTTGACAAGTTAGCAAAAGAAAGGGTCACACTGAGAAGGCGATTTGAAGGCAGAAATGTACTCAGAAGTGAAGCCGTCATGGGTTACATGTTGTAGCTTCTCCTTATATGACACCAAGTAGTAGCCCAAGAGATTGTTGTCCATTGTAGGCTCATTTCATAGTTTTGCTTTCAGCCGCAGCTTTGTAGGTATTTTAGTTTAGTTCCTTCACCCTTTGGGTCGCAACCCCCAGGAGCCAGATGTACATGAATGTTCTAGTGCTGTTGAACAAACACTTCTGTGATGATGTTGATGGAGGCTATGGAGAAGTAACCCAGCACAGGACCTGAGGCCACTTCAACTCTGTGATACCGATAATGTTAAAAGTGAAGACAGGCTTGCTGACATGTATGGACTGAACTGGTGGTAGTCAAGCTGCCGTCCTTTGGGGACACACTCAAATACTGGGACCAGAGCATGGGAGAAGTTCTGCTGAATCCTGTGTGCTTATCTCATTGTTTGCTAGTCACATAGATAAGATTCTGATATGGAGTCCAATAATTTTTCCATTAAACTGTACCTGTTTTTTTGACAGTGAAGGATTGGAAGCAGCAGGTTATAGAGATTTCCATGACGCTCAAAAATGAAGAAATAATAAAAGGTCATAAGGATGTCCTTTAGGACTCTGGGATCTTAAAGTTGTTAAATATTGTGTCCAGGTACTCGCCCTCCTCCACTATTTCTGCAGGCTCCCCATTGGCTCCTTAGTGATGAGTGAAGCAGTAAGTTCCTTTGGTTTTGTTGGAGAGAGTCACCACCATCTTTTATCCAATTTATATCTCTGAGAAGCAAGGAATTAGGGACGGGAATCGAGAACCGGTTCTCAGCTGGAACCGGTTCTCGATTCCCGTCCCTAATTCCAACTAGCATGATAAGAATAGGATGAATATAGCCTATAGCTGTTCAAATATGTACAATATATGCGTGTGTGTTTTTTGCAAGACTAAAGAATGAAATTTGTATTGTTGATACAGGCACCTGTTTAGTCCTAAAAACAAATCCACAGGAATGGATCAAGGAATCTATAAAGAATTGGATCAATAATGAAATTGGTATAATAATAATCTTCTCAATTCTAATCCAGACCATGGCTATCATGGAATTGCCATCACTGCGTCCGCTGAGACTGCAGATCCATCTTATTAAGGTGATAACTGAAAAAGTCTTTCATGGATCATATTCAAATGTTATACCGCAATTGGCCTCAGTGCGAGAAAGAACTGAAGTGACTTTGGGAAAGGTCAGTTATGTATTTCTGACACTAGGGTAAGCTATATCTCAAAATCATTTCTCAACTGTTTTTGCTGCATATCTCAGCATATTTACTCCGTAAGGGTATCTTTTTACAAAAAACAATGTTTTTCTGAAATGACTTCCTAACCATAAATTGGGTGAACGTGAATCCATCATAAATATCTATCTTGTATTTATCATACTTTACTCACTAGTGGTAGAGGGTTTTCCGGGTCTTTTCGGGGATATACCCTTGCTGTCAGGGACGACTGCATAGGCCTAGCTGAATTCCGTTTGAGCAGAAGTGTTCACACCACTGCTGAAGCTCATGAAGATCTAATGTGTGATACTCAGAGGAGAACTGTGTCATCAAATTACTTGACCAGATGAAAGGCTTTGCGGACATGCAGTCATCAGTGTAGAGGATGAAGAACAGACGGGGAGGACTCAGCTGTAGCGGTACAGTCCGATGTACTTTTTCAAATCAGGAGCACCACCCTGAATCTGAGAAATATTAATTTAAGATCAACTCAGTTATTTGATTGAATACATTTTGAAAGTGACAAGTTTTCAAGCACACTGGCCTCTCCGATTTTTATTTGAGAAGTCTGAGTTTCCCATTGTTTGAACGTATTTAAGACTATACGTATATAGTCTAAGTGCTGGAGAGCTTTGACTTTGGTATTCGATAAGGGATTAACAACGACCTCTTTTAGAGTTTGATGACAGCCACAGTTGGAAATACAAGCAGAGAGATGTTAGAGACTTTAACACCTCACAAATGTTGAGGGAAAAAGTGAGTGAAAAATAATCTTGAAAAATACATAACACCACTAAGTGTATAAGCCCACATGTGATAATGCTGTTATGCCCATTGCAACTTAATATGTTTCTGTATTTAATAGCTTGCAACTTGTTAGATGAAGCCGGTTAGTGTTGAATATTTGAATGAAATTGAATGATTTTCACAGAAAACCCCCCTAAAAAAAACACGTTTTCTAAGAAACCTACCCTGTGGGAAGTAATGAGATACAGTATTACTTGAACACGCACACAAAGCTTTTCTTATTGCTTTATTCCTAGTTATACATTTATAATCAAGAGCCTGAGGAAGTACAAGGGCAGATTAATGGCTCTTCTTTGGGAACATCAAATTGTCTACAGAATTTATGAATATCAGCTCTAAATATGCAAATTAGACATTGGCATACACACTTAATAGAGATGAGACCCTCCTTCTATATTTGTTTTATGACAGTACAAAGTTCTACGTAACGTTTTAATTTGAATTTCCAGTTCGAAAGGCCATGGATTAACAGTTTGGTTAATTTTGGTCAGCCTCATTAATCAAGCTCTATTTTCAAGAGGACAACGTTTCTGCAACACATTTCTAAATTCATTTCCACCAACCATATTGCTGGCAATCTATTGAAGAAAATAAACGCCAGTCTTTCATCGGAAGCTAGTAACAAAATAGAGAAACAAAGCAGCCAATTGCCATTACAAATGTTATTAAAGTCTTCAACCCACTACATTGACTCCAAACATTTCTAAACCTCCTTAGACTGATTCATCTCTAACCACAAAACCTTAGTTTATACAGAAAATTATACAGAAAATTACATAAATGAAATGACAAATAATGATGAAGTCTGTAAGGGTATGTGGAAAATAAGAATATAGACTTTATAAATAGTATAAAATATAGATCATCAGTAAAACAAGCAATACAAAGAAGAGACATAACCGATAAAATTAAGACCAAAACTGCAAAAGTAAAAAATATCTTTAAAGAGGGATTTAAGAGTGGATAAATAGCTAGCCAGTTTCATTGTTCCAGAGGATGGGGTCCTGGGCACCTTTGGTCCTCAGCCTTGATTGTGGGACAGCTAACAAAGCCTTGGCTGAGCAGAGAGCAGGTCAAAATTTATGAATAAAATCTTGAAACAACAGCTTACGCTGTCATCCAGGATGACAAGGGTATCCCCCTGGGATCCCCTGCTTTGTTCAAGCAATCCCCCTGACTAAATTCCTCAACTTGATTGGGAAGTTATGTACAAGAACAATGTTTTTCATTAGTGCAATATGAATAGTAAGAGTATAACATAATTTATAGTTCAGTTCTCCTTGACTTCATTCCTTTGCACCAAAAATGGAATCAATTGAGCAACGGTAAGGAGCTTATATCTGAGAAGCAGCGTTTTTCTTTGAAAAGTTCACTTTTTTGAATAAATATGAACTTTTAGAGTAAGATATAATATATGCATGATAAATCAACTGCAGTTGATTAATATTCACCACGTGTTTACTGAGTAAAATATGAATTGTGGGAGTAAAATAAGATAGATATAGATAGAGAGATAGATAGATATATAGATATATAGATATATACTATGAATTAACTTGAGGGGATCTATCATGATACATCTCCTCAAGTCGATTCATATGCATCAAATTTGGACTTAATCGGACCAACAGTGGCAAAATTATGGCCCAAAATATTTCAATCATGGAAGACAAGAGAATCGATGGTAAAGACTGTTTATTTAACAATCAGAAATTGAAAGATGGATAGTTTATATAACGATGTGCGAAATGAATATGATGTCTTTGGCGCTCAGGCTTGGCGAGGGGTTTCTGATCACGCTGAGCGATCTGATCTTAGTGGCGTCAAAATATATAGAACCCCCGAGTGTGGACACTGTTGGTGGTGAACTCCTCTGGGCCGGGAGCCGGAAAGATGAGGAATCTGAAGAACTGAATGAGGCGGATGATGGGAGGAGGAAGATGTGCGGATCGGTAGCAAGAGAGCTGAGGAGGGAAGAGAGCCATATTTGAAACCGGGAGCAACTTGGTGATTGGTTGACAAGAGGAGAGAGGTGATAGCCTGGAGGTGCTCAAACAAGACTAAACAACCATTAATGTATTTGTTCAGGCTTAGGTGGATAAATCAAAGAATTTAGTAACGCTAATTGTGATTACCCCAGTCTTATAAATATTCAGCAGCAGGATGTTCTGGACCATCTGGCATTTGGGGTTATGTATACAGTTATTGAGTATATTAATTTATTAAAATTATCGCTGGCTCTGATAATAGGTTATGATTAATCATGATTATTTACAAGTTCAAAATACTATATATACACCATCGAAGCAGTTGATTCCTAATGATAGTGAAAAAGCCTGACCTCACTCCGGTAAGAAAAGTGAAAAAATCTATGTACAGTGATACCTCCGTATATAACGTAACGAGTGCCTTGCTTTAAGAGTATTTTGATGTACGAGCAAAGAATGTTCAAAAAATGTGCCTCGCTTTACGAGCAGTGAATTAATTTACGAGCGTTTTTTGTTTTGCTCAATTCACAGATTTTTCCAGATACGAACAAGTACCTGTATCTCATAAGAAATTTGCTTGGTATACGAGCGTTCTGCTTTGGTTCATAAGAACCCTGTTTGTACAAGTGGGCTTCCTTTGTTCGCCCCAAGACTAGAGCAAAGAACAAATGGATCTCAGGTCAGCCTCCGTAGCGCTCGCTCTCAGTAAGCGTCATACACTCGCAGAATAGTATCCGCAGAAGAGTTACCCTGGCAACTTGATTATACACCTCAGTACAGGCTATCCGAGTTTGCCTCGTAAACCTGCTACTATTTGCTGCCCTCTTCAAAATTTAATTTGCCCAACAAAGTGTCCAAAAGTAGAAGGGGAGCCATTGCCACCAGTTACTTTTTCTTTCCACTCCGGTGACACCACCTTCCAGTTTCATCCCTCTCTACGTTTAAAATAAGGCTTAGAACTTTCCTTTATGACAAAGCTTATAGCTTAGAGTTTGGACTAGGCCTTAACAATGCATATATATGTTATGCTCCTATGGAAGCTACTAGTACTACTTCCTTTCCGCTCCTACATTACAAATCTGTGTGTCATATACTGTTTGTTACAAACTTGACTTCATCCCTGCAGTCTTTGTACTTTTTCATCTCACATGTTGCCCATGGATCATGTTTATATCCACTCTCGTGGACCTTATTTATGCCCACTGATATTATAATCAGAAGTAGTGTTTATTGAAGTTATTATAAATTACTACAACTTGTAGTCATCGGGCTAGCTGTGGCCTGAAGTGTATAGCAGTCATTATTATAAAGTCGATGGTTTGATCCCAGAGCCCCAATATTCTACATGTTGTCTCTTTGAGCCAGACACTGAATCCTGGTTCCCTGTGTGACATGCGGGCTGACTTCTGTTCCACTCTGGCCAAGTGCTTGCTCGTGTGGGAACTACTGGCATGATTTCTGATTTAGAGACTGTGCCTTGTGATAACTCGGGTTGTGCATTGGCGCTATACAAACAAAATTGACAAGACAAAGCCAAACTGCAATATCTGCAAAAATGCCAAACTGAGAAAGTCAGCTTTTGTGTTTCTCTTTCAGTAAGTGTCAGCATCTAAAACCAAATAAAATACCCAATATCCTCAGCAAATGATGCAGTGGGACATAAATATCTGAAGACAAAATATGTCAGTTTAATTTAGGGCATAAAAATGAATTTTGAAAAGAAAAAAAAAATTCAGCTACTGCGCTTTGCCGTCGAAGGCCAGTAGTGCTCAGCTTCATTATCAGAGCCTCTGTCCTATCCTTCAGGCTGGGGTGATGACCTTTGATGTCAACCACTTCCTCTTAGACTTAGACATACTTTATTAATCCCAAGCTGGGAAATTTGATACATCCCTTAGAGGGGCTTGGTCTTGAAAAATATCTCCTCTTCTTCATCTTCAGATGGAAATCATACTGTGGCCACCCTAAACAGGTATCTGATGACAGGTAGGGCATTAATGTTGATGACTTGGATCTTATTTTACCACTAAGCTGACTTATCACCACCTGCCTCACCCAATGAAGATATTTTGGTGTGACTGACGTCCTTGTTCTCGTCATTGTTTCCCTTGGTCTGTGGGATACGCCAGTACTTGTAACTGACATGAATTCCTGCCCTCATGCCTTCTGGCAACTCAAGTTCTATTAAATCTTGATTACCTTCTTTGTCTTTGATTCCATTAAACAAGATTTTTCTCCACAATGAAAGTTCTTCTCTAAATCATCAATGATCTTTCCTTGTCAGGTGCAGATTTCATCACCATCAATGTCTATACTGCCGTGTTCAGAGTTCAGAGGAACTGTGCCTACCCTGATATCCTTTTCTACTTGATTTATTCACTTAATTTAGTATTTCCCACTCTGGCACTTAAGATCAATCAGCTTGCCAGGTAAGGAGTATTTCTACTCCAATGAACTCAAAGTGAGAAGAACACCATGATTGCCTTTTTGAGTTTTATTGAGAACTTTAGCTAAAGTACCATCAGAGACAAAAAAAATTAGCCATATGAGGCAAAGAGGGGTTACCATAACATTTTAAGTGTACAAAGATCAGACAATCCTTCCCTAACATTAACCAAATATTATGTGTTGCTTCAATATCACCAGATAAACATTAAATCATTCTTAAGTTGCCAAAAGCTGGAATTAATTTTTTGAAAATGAATTAATGGAAATAGTCGAGAAATTTCATATTTCGTTCTTTGAAAAACATGCTTGCTCTTTGCTTTTCTTAATTTCTTGCCCATTTTACTGTGATGTTATAATGTAAAAATCAACCTGCCCCAGGTTTTTCTCTTATGTGTAGATCATTCTGGCAGAAACATGACATTCTATACCCTCTACAAAATATTAAAGTTCAGAGGTATCAGAACAGTGTCTCTACCGCATGCCATGTCAACGGTGAAAGCTTACACTCAGGCAAGATGTGTGTGTGCATACATCTTGCCTTAGTGTATAATAGAGCAAGTCAAAGATACAAACCCAGTTCATCTAAAGCACTTATTCCTTAGATTAAACCATTACGCGTCCATATATATACATACTGTATAATAAAAAATGTATTGATTTAGGCGCATAAATGCTCTCTCTCCTACTCAGAGAAGTATGTGCACTAAGAATGATAATTCGTTTACAGAGTTTTGATTAAAACTCACCTCTTAACATGCAATGATAAGAGCAGCTTTATGAAATACCTGCAGCTCAGAACACTCTTAGATCTATATTCGAGGAATTTTAAAAAAAAAGCTCCAGCTCCTGTAGTTTAGAGTCTCCTGTTCTTTTTTTCTAAATTGATTGTCTAGACCTTTTATTCATTTCCTCTGTAGATATTTTACAAAATGCTTTGCTTAGACACGTATGGCAAAGTAGGCAAGGATTTGACCTAAAGAGCTTATACAAGGAAATATAATAATATGGTTATTAGGTTTAAGAAGGGCGCTCATTTTAATAGGTTGTTGTAAAAATGTCTCTTTCCTGGTTTGAAGGAATCATTTTTAAATTCACAGAGTTCTTAATATTTCAGCGAGCATGGTACAGATCTTCTTCTTCTTCTTTCTATTTCTTTCGGCTAATTGCTTTAGTAATCGCAACAGCGGATCATCCATTTCCAACTTCCTCTGTTACGTTTAGTTTTACAGGGCCCAATTGCAAACACACAGAGTAAACGTTCAGAAATAAAGTTTAATAACAAAAAGTTTTGATTTACAAAAACCGAGGAAAATAATAAAGTACAAAAATCAACAAGTACTAACTAAATGCTGCAAACAAAACTTACGGAGAAGGATACACGGTGCTCAAGGGAGCCTCACAAAAGATGAAGAGCAAACACGGACGAGACCATTGGTAGACCATTGGTAGACCATTGGTAGACCATTGGTAGACCATTGGTAGACCATTGGTAGACCATTGGTAGACCATTGGTAGACCATTGGTAGGCATACAGCAGGCAAGGACCACAGACCATCTGACAGGGAGGGAGCGCAAGTCACAGACTTAAATACACAAGACTAACGAGACAAATGGGAAACAGGTGTGGGCTGAGGACAGGTGACAACATTCAACAACTAGCGAGGATACACAGGGAAACAGGATTCACGCACACACATCAACACACAGACCAGAGAGGTGGAAGGTGGACAGTGAAACTAAAAGAAAGAAGTCAGGAGAAAAAGACAAGAAAATAAACAGTTGTAAAATCTACACAATAAAACAGGAAGCAATCCCAAACTAACAAACAACGACAAAATAAAACAGAAGAGAACCATGACACTGTCACACCAATCAACTTTACAGTACCCTGGCCCCAGAGATAGGGTACGTGTGATCCGCTTTGGCAATCCCAAAAGAGAGCATCCGAAAGACGAAGAAGAAGAAGAATATGAGATAAACAATCCTTTTCATAGAAAGTAAAAAAAAGTGGCGAACAGCAGCTATTTTTTATATTGTTTCTCAAGACCTTAGTCTCAATTTACAATAATTTGCCATACAATACGTTAGCCACTGCATTCTATTGTTCAAAGAAGGGTTGGGTGTCATTTTATGGGGCCCCTTAGGAATTATGTTTAGACTATTTTCTCTAGGATTGACAGTTGATAATAAAAGTGAAGCACCAAGGTGAAATATAATAAAGGATAAAACCAATGACTTGTCTCGCACAATCTGTGTATTATTTTTTTGTTGGCTCCGTTATGGCAACTGCTATTTTATCTCTTTTTCTTCTGAGATCTTTTGAGATTTATACAACAATGAGTGTTCTTCCCTTGTGAATTATTATAACGTTATCTAATCATAGATTTAATTTCAGTACCTCAGTATACCCTGATGTTTCCTACTTGAGAAAACATCAGGAAATGACTCATGCAACTGATCAGGAGCTAACCAGATAATCGGTTTGTTTCGTGCCAGCTTCTCTTAATCTCTGCCTGCGGAGCTGAACCCACATGGGTCCTTCATGACTTTGATCACATGTGAAGACCAAGAAAAGAGGAAGATCAATGGCTGTGTGGGCCGCTGATAGATTAAATCAAAGAAGGACAGAAGAGATCTTAGAGACTTGAAAACTCCAGATGCACTTGTATCAAAGGAGGATGATGAAGTTGTTAACACATAATTCAACACTTTCAATGCAGAATCACACGTATCTGGATCTACCTGTAACTTTTTATTTATTAAATGGTTTCGTTACAGCATTTTATCTTCTTTTGGTCTTGTACAGTCACTGTTAAGGTGAAGGGGAGAAAAACAAAACGTAACCCAATGGAGACATTTTCAAGCCTCCTGCTTTTGTGTTCTAAGTGACAGCAGTATTTGCTAGAACACTAATTGCGTCTCTTTGGAATATGTGGGAGGACTGGGGAAAAGAGAGACATAGAGTTGGAGAAACAGAGACAGGCAACTTTTCACGCTCAATTAGATAAAGCTTTTTTGAATTTTGGTGTCAACATTATGTAGCATCATTAGCCTTTACCTTTTTCTCAAATTTTCTACGGGTATGTCTCAATATCCTCATAGAGGCTCTCATACAGTGCACACAGTAATAAATCACCAAAGGCTGTGATTTAATTTGCTTGCATTTATTCCAAATATTGTATAATAAACCAATATCAATTACTTTAAAAGACAAAGATCAGACCCCCCTGTAAAAGACAGATAACATTTAAAAACATAAAAAGGCATAACAAGGCAATATTTGACTTGTTATCCTACTAGGGTGTTTTTTTTCACTCTGAGTATTCGGATACAAAGAGAGAGCTAAAACAAGCATGAATATGTAGATTTATCAGGTGGACAAAAAAGAAAAACTCAGGCTGAATGTTCATGTCTATTGGAGTTATAACTAGGAAACAATGTCCAAAAACATTTTCAAAGCTGATGCAAACTAACATTTTTTCTCATGGCCATGTTACCAAGATTATTCCATCATAATTCCATTTTCAAACTAATCCTCTCTTGCACCTCTGAGCAGGTAGGAGGTAGCACACAATATATGTGCGTTACATTTTCTTTCGGCAGCAAGCCCTCATCGAAAGGGTATGAAAAACAGTCTGACAACCCCAAAGCTGTCAAATTTTTTATATTTACCTTCAATGCTGGCTCGTGAACTATTGGTTGGGATCAGTTATGTTTTTCTTGTTTGAACTGGAGGATTTGTATTGAGATCAATTTTCATATTATTAATGCAACATTTTGTATCAAATTCCGACATGTTTTGCAATATTCCGGTATTCACAGTTCATGCAAAGCAAATACAAATGCATGTCCTGCATGTACTTTTAAGAATATATATATATATATATCATAACCTGGATGAATAGGAATCTACACAGACAATGTTTATTTTGTGCTTAACATATAAATGCATTTGACGATGGGGATTTTTATGATTTTCTGCTTCATAAAAAAATACCAAAAAAAATACTTACTTTTACTTTAAATAAAAATAAAATGAGATTAAAAACTATTATTAAAAATGTTACTGACACATATACTCACTACCTCATATGGAATTTGCTTTTCATCGTCTAAGTTGTAGTAAAGTCATGCCACACCTCCAAGTTTTTTGCTCTGATCCCATTTGTTTGATTTAAACATCTATGTCATAGGATCAAGGAGTCCAATGAACGGAATAGAGCCAAATATGCAGACCTTGTCGCTGAGTGCCAGGGCAAATGATGGAGAACCCGCTGTGAACCTATAGAGGTTTGATGCCGGGGCTTTGCATGCCGCTCTCTCCAGAAAACCCTTAAACTCCTTGGAATGAGAGGGCTGCAGTGCCAGAGAGACACAAAAAACATCTTGTAGGCCGCAGATAAAGCACCGCGGTGGCTGTGGATCCGGAGGGGGGATCCGTGGATGGACTTATCACCCCTGGCTTGGTTCCCCGGGTGAGGGTGTCTGATGATATAAGACCCGAAACACCCAATGACCTTGGGTCCATCACTGAGGATGCATCCAAGTAGGACCAGTATGTGTATATGTAGAAAGTCTATATACTGTCATTGATTTTTAGATGTAGACGCTACTTAACTTGTATTTTCCGTGTGCTAGTTAAAACCAATAGAAATGGCATGGTCTTAATTCAGATTTGATGCATATAGTAGAGTGCCAATAATAATTTTAGATGATAGATTTGTCTATTGTGTTTATTTTACCTAGTTATGGTATGTATGACACCAAACTTATTTATATTGCACAGAAAATTCTCCCTTTGTCCATCCTCCATGTAAATCTACTCAATAAATGGTTCAACAACTCTTGGATCCTTATGGTTTAATGGGGACATCAGCCAGAGGTTCAGTTGTCCTGTGAATCAAAATTACCCTTAATATCATAAGCTGTTACAGAAAATGGATGGGATATCAAATAAAGCATGTTTATTTTGACATTGTTGGGTCTGATATTCATTAATGTAGTTCTTCTGCAGATCTGACTTGCGTGGTACCTTCACATAGACAGACCCAAACCTCCTACATATCTGTGTCTATGCTTTGAAGTTATTCATGCTTTTCTCACCCGTTCATCCTCTGTAGCTATGAGTGATCTCTCCGCGTTACCTCTAACAAGTCTTCCAAAAGCTCTTCCACGAGTACCTCCTCTCTGGCAAAGATCCCTCCATGCAACCGACCTCAAATCCTCTGCTCCACTGCTCGCCTCGCTAATCCAACTTGCTTTTTCTCCTCATTTGGTCCTCCACTTGACATCCCTATCTTCTTCTGTTCTCATCATCCTTTTCCTCCAGCTGATTTCTCTGGGATGCTAAAGTCTTCCAGATTTTCATTTCTTTTCTCTCTTTCCTCTGACTTTCTTTCCCCTCCATCCCCCTCTTTTTCCCTACTTAGTTTCTCCTTCTCTACAGTTTCTAGCAATCCCACATGTCCTGTCTAATCTCTATTTTATTTTGAAGCTGTGTTCTGTCTTTCCTTTATTAACCTGTCTATTAGTCAGGCTTATTTTAATGAGTTTTCTCTTAAAATAAGGTCAGGGTTTGGAGTCCATTCTTTGAAGGCAGCCACAGCTCTTAAAGAGCTTTTGAAATCTTCCTGTGCCAAAGTAACATCTTCTTGACAAATCAGGGGGGAAACCTATCGTTAAAATTCATCTTCAGTGCTAATAAAACAAAAGGCGATGGAGACAAAACCAATTCTCGTCGCTTGCTTTTATAAGCAATTGGCTTGCTTATAATTTCATCATGCGGTTTCACCTTTCGAATGTCCGCCTGCAGGTTTAACCTTACGACACTGAATATCTAGCATTCACTGGTTTGCATACAAATTGGGTTATCAAGGTTTTCTTATTTCATACTGCACCGTCAAAATGGTAATTAACAAATAAGAAACATGTCAAAGTATTAGAGTTAGAATTTGTAACTTGAGCCCACAGTAATCTCTGGGCATATTACAAACACTCTCACTCCTCTCCAGCAAGACACAGCACATCTGTTTCATGCCTAGACTCTCTTCAGATATCTGTACTTTTTCTATGTGTACATGTACTTCCTGTGCCCCTAGAGATGCTTTCTTGTTAAACAGCTGAAACATGGCCGAGTTTAACCGAGTGTGCATTACGGTTGAGGGAGGAGATAATGCGCTCCAAGTTCTGGATTTATAACACTAGCAAAAGTACTCAGAGAGCGCACAACATCGGCCCAAACCTATCTCCAACAAATATTGTTTTATAGTTACCTGTTCGACTCCATCCCAAAAGAAACCTCAAAGCAATCAAAGGAACAATTGCAGCAATAGCCACATTTCCATTTACTCAGTGGTAGGCTTTGACATATCCTAGAGATGAGGACATTTTGGTAAGGTTACATGTGTTGCAGCATTTTCAATTAAATAAAATAGAATAATAAACTGTTTGGAGCGTTGACATCATCTTGTGGGGACAAGCTTTTCTAAGGAAGCCTTTGGAGGGGTGATGGACATACAGTGTTTGGAAGTTTTTCTAAATATTATCTCTGCGTTTGCAAAAAAATGACAATGAAGATTTGTCGAGCTGGCTGTTCAGTTGCCTGGACAGAGACTTTGAAGGGGAGGACACCAAAGAGAACCGACTACAAAGTAGTTAAGACTCATACAGAGAGTTTGTTGGAGTTGCCCGTAGACTTAGAGGCTGACAATAACTACAACACTAATGGAGGAATCTGCATTCATTTTTTCCCAAATAAAGCCATCTAATTGGCGCTGATCACAAAGAAAAGTCTACCTTATTTTTTAATGTACCTGAAAAAATCTCATTATGCTCATAAAACAGCAGTCAGAAAGTTATTTTGACACAAATGTTTGTTTACATGTGCAATTAAAAATGTTCACCAAAATAAAGAGAGAAGGATTACATGTGACCGCTGCCCTTCACAAAGATATGATTGATACATCTGTAACCTGAGGCGCTTCAATCAACACCAAACACAGCTTTGTCAAAGCAGAACAGATGCAATGTTCACATACCGGTTTCTAGCTGTCTGACGGAGGCCACCAATATAAATGAATGACAAATTGTGCCAGGGAGGAACAGCAGCTCATTCTCGCCAAGGTTGAGCTTCAGTTTGTGTATAAATCCTCTGAGAGATATTAGCCAAACACTTAAGAGATTTGTGCTGCCACATGGATTTCCTGTGAAAAGAGAGGATTAGTTGAGTGTCATTTAGATGTGGCATGAAGCTAAGCGGCTAATAAGCAATTCAAATGACTTGAAGTCAAGATCAGAATCCTGATTGACCCCAGTAGTGAGGTTACAAGGTCTAGACTCACATTGTCACCAAGTGTCTCCAAGTAGCTTGGACTGAGGAGTGCAAAAGCCTGACATTCCCATTGAGGATGTAGAGAAGGATTTAGTCTTTGACCTTGTCAGAAACTGCTGAGAGGTTCAGTAGGGTGGTGAGGAAGTCTGCCTGAAGCAGTGTGGAGTAGCTCTGTTACAGAGAGGACGGGACACCTACTGCAGGCAAGACAATGAATATCACAAGTTCCAGGCCAGCTCTCTCTATTTAAAGCTACTACTGTATTTCTTGGCAAGATAAGCTAAAGCATTTATCTGGGGTAACAGGAATAATAAAATTGAAATGGGTAAAATTAAGGATTTGAATCCATTTCAGTTCAAATTGACTTACGATCTTACAATATCCAAGAAGAGACGGGGGTATTATCGAATCATCATTACCGCTGCCGCCGCATATCCTTCCTGTGAACGGGATATCTCAACTATATCTTGGATTTTCAGATTTTGTACCCAAATAGACCTTAGGGCAAGGAAGAACTGGAGTTATTTTGGGCAAGTTCTTTTCTTTATTCCTGAAACTAGGGGGAGCTTTATCTCCAAAAAAAAAGACCATAACTTCTCAACTGTTTGTCAAGATTTGGTGCATATGAATTGACTGAAGGATCTCTATCTTGTCAATATCGTATTTTACTCTAAAAGTTCATATTTTACTCACTAGGGAAGCTGTCTTTATGATGAACACTGTTTCAGATATTACACATAACATTATTGGGTTCAATCAGGGGGATTGCTTATACAACAAAGGGGATGTACGATTTTGGGGCCTTGCGGCTGTGGATGACAGCATAGGTCTAGTATGGAATCACATCAGTGGCCCGGATGGAACTAAAAAATAGGAATTTAACGGATCATATTCAAATTCTATATCCCCATAGACTCCAATGCAAAAAAAGAGCTGGACTGATTTTAGGAAAGCTTTATTATGTATTTCCGAGACTGGGGGAGCTTCTACCCCAAAAGTCTTTGCGTCATAAATTCTCAACCAATTGATCCAAATCAGTCCAAATTTGTTGCAAATTAATGGGATTATTTTATACAATATCTTTTACTCTAATAGTTCATATTTTACTCTAGTCTGACCTTTTTATAGGAAAAATACTATGGACATAACTTCATATTCAATATGAGGAGCACAATCAGGTGGATTGCTTGTACAATGCAGGGGATTGGGGATTTCTTGGGGATATACCCTTGCTGTCAGGGATAACAGCATTGGCCTAGTTTTGTTAATGCTTATATTTGATACACTGCAAGTGATATCTCAATGCTGTCATTTATTAACCATTTAGCCTTTGACCCACCCATAGTAGCTTATGTTTAATGCGGTGGAAGAAGAATGCATGGCATTGGTAAATATATAGTTCAGTCTTATACTGAACTGTTTAATATACAACAGCTTGAACAGTTCCTCTCACAATATGAGGGTAGATGTAGCTTTATAATATACATATACATATATAGAGAGCTAGAGAGAGAAGGAAGAAGAAAAGCAAAGAGAGGATGTCAGGGAAATACTGCATATTGGAGGCACAATAGCGACTAATTCTCTTCTGATCTCCTATTCTCTTCCTCTTTAAGAAAAGACCTGTTCGCACCCCATCTCTCTGATACACACCCACAGCACAGCACACACACTAACACAATATCACAAAACACTGCGGACACCCACACTCACAATTCCTGTCTTTGCTTCTCCACACACGCATACAGGCAAAAAAGGCGGAATTGCCCGGAGTGGTAGCAGCCCACATTGCGTTCTATTTGTGGGTAAAGCTACACACATACACTCTCTCTCACATACACACACGCACACAGTGCTCTGAGACAGAGGAAAAATTCTATTTTGTCTTTTGATCCAAAGCTGTTTGATTTTTTTCCGCCTCGCTTGCACTGCTACTTGGCAAATGTGGGCTTGTGTAACCGATACATGGATTTATGTTTTTAGTATTTTTTTTACTGTGTGCATGTTTTCTTCATGCTTCAGTGTCTTCTGAATAAAACCAACGATAGTCCTCAGACCCCAACTTGAGGCGATCATGACCTAAGGACCCACACAGACAGATCTTCGTTGTCGTTAATTTGGTTAAAAAAAAAAAAAAGTTCAGAGGAGGATGAACTGGTGAGAGTGAAGTTTGTGGAGACTTGCAGTGAGAAACTTGCAATTTACAGATACTCTAATGAAAATCTAATTCCTCTTAAGCAGTTAATATGAACGTTTAATATCCGGCCAATTTGCAGCCCTGTTCCCCAGAAATGCAATTGATAAAGCAACATGTCCTGCATGACTTGGACACAATGGCTTCGTTGGAATTCAGAGAGAGTAAAAAATAACCCCAACCGGAAACTAGGCAGCGTTCTCGCTATTTTAAGATATTTATTTAAATTACACAAAGCACAATGTTAATTTCAATTTAAAAAATAAAATCCCAAAGTACATAAAATAACATGGCTATCTGTGTCACTATAGGTTTCAAAAATCTGAATGCTATGCTAGCAGCATCAAATCAAATACGCATGATTATGATTGTTGAAACAGTGGTTAAAATTGTTAAATCTCTTACAGGCAAATGTTAAGATAATCAAAACTCTTTTCCGTTTGGCTTGATCTGATTATATTGACAGCAGCTTTTCCCCGTAAGGTATAGAAAGTTATGATAGCTTAAATTGGCTGACAATAGCTGAAATTACCTGACCTTAGCTGAGATTAGCTGACTTTAGCTAAAATCAGATGGAATTAGTTGTGATTAGCAATCTTTCCAGCAGACTTCTACCAAACTACCATACTGTCATTTTAAAGTTTGTCAGTTCTATACCGCCCCACTCTCTCCATCTCACAACCAACAAGTCAGGGCACAAGGTCTCCCGCCCTGATCTTCTCGGCTTTCTGCCTGTTAAAAGACAGTTTCGCTTCACGTCTGTCTCCGTGTTCTTGCTCCTGGGCTCTCTTTAGAATAGGGATACAGTCTAGTCTTCTCTTTGGAAAGTGCATTGTTCTTATGATTTGCGGCTATTTGAATACAATTGATTTGCTTTCCTCGCATATTGTCGTCTGGATTGCTTCTGCTTCTTTCGTTGGCAAGAAGGAAGGTTAATTAGAGATTCCTTGGCTTTGAAAAGAAGACTTCTTTTACTGCTTTCACAATAAGTAGAAGTTAATTCTTCCATAAGAATATGAAACCACCAGATGCTCCTTTTTCAACGTTCATTCTGCTTCTGCCTGCATTCTGTCTTTATTTCTCTTGTGTTGTTGTTTTGACAAAATCTTATAATGAGTGCCGTCGAGTCAAATATCGTTTTACAGTTACTGTTCTAGGGTTCTGTTTGGAAGTATCCATATTGAATATTCATCATGTTTCTGTATAGATAGAGAAACTGTCTAAGATAAAGACAATTCAGATAATCTGAACCTTTTATTGCCACAGTTTCACTAAACACTATCATCTCCAGTGAACTAAGGCGCACAAATCCTCAGTTATATTAAGCTATAGTGTTTGTGTGAATATTAAAGTCCATTCATGTTACATTATAAAATGGGAACGGCCCAGGAAACTGAGAGTCAGAGCCAATTAGAGATCAGCATCGGGTCAATTCCGGTCAAGAACCTGAGAGTCTCACTGGGCCGGCACCGCTAAACCTAGAAGTAAGGCAGAGGAATAAATCTGATACATTTTAGAAATAAATTCAAATAAAGTCTGACAGACTGCCTGATCATTATACGAGTAAATATTTTTATTTGACTACTGTTTTGCATTTTTCTAATTAGTTTCTACTTTAGAGGAGGGATAGAACCCCCATATTGATGAACTATTATTGCTTAGAGGATAATAAAAATTGTGAGTAATTGTGAGTCACATCAAAATGAAACAAACAAACCTAAATAACAGTATGTTTCAGTGTTTATTCAAGGTACAGGATTCCGGTGCATATCATTGAAAAGATTTGTGGAAACTTGCTTCATACTGAGATGGTCAAGAAATTCCACTACCAATGTTTTAACTAAAAAGCCTTTCGGCTTATGAATTTTCTAATGTTACATTTTTCTATTAGCCGCCAAAAGCAAGCTTTGAGAGTATTTTTATATTACAGATGGAGAGATTTCTGCTCTGTGAAGGATTTTCTATTGTATAACTCTATATCTGAGAGATTTGGAAATCGCTGCAGGATCTTTACCACCTCTCCATTGGTGGGAAGAAATGTGGAAACCCTCAAGACGTGCTCCCACTTGGAGCGAGACTGTAGCTTGAGATTTGGAAAGGAATGAATCATCATGTTATACAGACCTGAGAGTACATCAGTCTAATGCTAGGGATCTGAATTGTTTGTCCCAATATCCTAGTTAAAAAAAGTTTGGAACATTTTTGGAACACAGATTTAATTGGGCGTGCTTGTAAGAATGAGTTTCTGTTCAAATCGAACTTCTGTGTAAGCTCGTCAAAAGAAGGAAAAAAATCTGTTTTTCTACTACTTGTGTCATCTCTGGGATATTAGGCTGCTGCCTTACACGGTTAAAGAGAAGATTTGAGCTTTAGAAGCTGTATCGTTCCACACTGATGGTATTTATTAACAATATTCAACTAGGCCCATGCTGCCCATAGCAAGATTACATCCCTGAAAAGTGAATCTTTCAGATCTACAGAAGAGGATTAAGGCCACCTACATATATTTTTGTGGGAGTTAATTAATTAATTAATTGGTTAATTAATTATCAGAATTCTGACCTAGTTCTCCGAATTTTATCATATAGCCCTATTCTGATAATGAAGTCAGAATTCTGAGATCAAAGTCAGAATAAAAAAATAAAAAATCGCAAAGCCATATGTGACACTAATCTTCTTCATTATTCTGATTGGTTTTTCTTCTGCGGCGTGATTCCACATCATCAATACGATGTCAGAGAAGTGTCGTTTGCTTGGATAGCTTTTTTACTAAGACTTTTTGTTCTCCAGTAAGAATGCTTATGCGTTACTCTACATTTGCAACTCTGTGTTTAGCTCTCTTAAAACCCTTGGCTACATATTAGATGGCTGAGTTGGGGCTAAACGTCTAGATAAGCTTTGAATTTTGTACCTTTGTCATGTTGTCTGGCCTCGTGGCATATTGTAAATAGAGCTGAGAATTTTTAATATGATATTCTCAGGTCTGCTTTCTCATCTATTAGAGTGAGACACCATTTTCAGTGGTTCGTAATCATGCGACTGTCTTGCTCTTTCCTTCTTCATTAACCGTACAGCATACTCGTTTAAAGAAGGGAAAGCAAACTGATGCTAACAAGCAAGTAGATTGACAAGAAGATTTCGCTCCCTCACACTAATTTCTTAAAACCTCAGCGTCTTAATCAAAATTTAGACAATAGACAGCTGCTGTTTTGCAACATGTTCATTAAAACAGTGAGATTGATGTTCTCCCCTCACTTAACAAAATTAATGAACTAAAAAATTTATATCGTGAGCAATAAACTGATTTTAAGATGCAGTAATAAAAATAATGATAAAAATACAGAATAACAATTGTTGAATATGTTGCCATTTAATCCATGCAAATTTACAGAATGTTTGTGTAGATTTTCATTTATTCAGGTCATGACAATTCGCTTAGCCATGTCAGGGCCTTGGCAGAAGCCTATCCATGCTAACTTTGGGCGAGAAAGATGGGAGACCCTGAACAAGTTGGCATTCATCACAGGGCCAACGTGTAGAGACTATATAAAAATGCTTCACGCTCTTGTTCACGCCTTCGGGCAATTTATAGTAATTAAAACACCTTTTCTGCATGTTTTCAGACTGTGGGAGGAAGACCCGGAGTACCCAGAGAGAACTCATGCAAACGTAGAAGATAGAAGACCCCTAAGGCCAGTTTGGATTGGAACCCAAGACCGTCTTGCTGTGAGAAAGTTGTGCTACCACCTGCTCCCCCATGCCTCTCATTTCATTGCATTCTTACAGTTATCAGAGGCACAGATGAGTCTGAGAATCGTTCTGCAGGTTTGAGAGAGGATCTGTCATCGTCAAATACTCTGGATTGAGCACAAGTGAAGTCCGACCAGATACCTCCTTTGATTGTGATTTCACATCAGGATCAAATCAGGCCAGAATGCCTTTAGTCCAAACCTAGAAGTATAATCAGGTGGAGAGCTGAGAGATCGTTTCATGTGGTAAGAGAAGCTGTGGAATGGGTGTTGTGATAAGGCGATCGGGTCAGTTGATGGGCTGGTGCAGAAATCCCGAGTGTGATGGCAGCTGAGGAACGGAAGGTGAGGCTAGTGTGAATTTAGCAACTGTTGCTTGTGTGTCGGCGGATTTGTGTGAATTCTTTATGTGAAATTAATCATCCATCCAGTACCCATGTCTTCAGGCACAATATCTGTTGTACTAACTATTCCAGCTGCTTAATGGTGTGTGTGTGAGAGTGTGTGTGTGTGTGTGTGTGTTTGTGTTAATTATACTGTCCAAACCCTGAGGCAAATTTTTTTTCTCTATTGTAACCTAATAGATTTAATGCTGTAACAATACAAATACACCATTATGTTAAACAGTTTAGAGGCGGAACCTTCAAATGAACTATTTATAGGTGTGGGTAAGACACTGCTCAAAATACTATACATAAAAGTGAATACAGCATCAAAATATCTGTAATTGTACAATTCCAGTATTTTCTATATGACCATCACAGGAAAAGGATCATTTCCATTGGGTCGTTATATTGGGCAATAAGTACAGTATACATATCATATTATGCATTTTTCCCTGAAATGCAATAGCGCATCACATATTTGGAAATGGATCCTCAGGGACATATGAACTCTGATCGGATTTGAACTCAAATCAGACCTCCCAGAGCTACAAATAATCTAGTGACTCCTATTAAGTTTTCCATGCCTGACTTCTGGATTCTCCCAGTTTCATTGTTCATCTTTTATTTTTTAACACGTCAAAGACCATAAGCAGGTTATTTTTGTTAACTGAAACAATTTCTGTCTGCACATGCAGAAATAAACCAGTGATGACACAAGGTGAGAAACGCAGAACTGCATTTGAGTATTAACAGTGAGGACTATAATAGAAATCCATATGCGAACAAATCATTTTGTTTATAACACAACTCTGCTGAAAGGAAATTCCGCCCTCATAGGCAGAGGACAGATTAGCAATAAATACACAGTTTCCCAAAGCCTAAATCCTTAATCCAAACCCCTTCAACACACACATACACAAACACACACACAAATGGTTTCAGCAAACTGCTTATGATGAATCCATAACAGAGAGCATTTATGGCCCTATGGAGCCTGATTTGTCCAGAATGAATTGCTGGATATGCGCACGAAATGTAGTCCCATTTCATCTTGCAGTTGTTGTTTTATTTAGAGATTACAGTGATCAACTGTTTTTCTGAAGGTGTCCGCCTTGGGCTGCTGGCAATGCCTTGATTTAAAAAAGGCCTTGATTCTCTGGGAAGAAAACATTTATGAAGGTTAATCAGCTATGTAGCTCAATCATGTGATGTGTCATCACTTTCAGCACAAGTCTCATACACGTTCAGCTGTATGAGACTTCACTGTGAATTGGGTTAATTCTGGAAGGTTGGCCACTTCTGTGAAGATTTGCTATTGTTCCAACTCATCTCTATTTCTGATAATATGTCTCACTGTTGATCTGTGGAGTCCCTGAGCCATAGAAATAGATTTGTAAACCTTCCCAGACTTCAACCACCTGTGCCCTCATCTGTTTTAGAATTTCCTTTCGATTAGATTTTGGCATAGTGTGCTACTGTAGATACACATGAGCCATCTTCATGTTTCTGAATACGGTCTATTGAAGTGATCTGATTGAACATTGCTTGTAGTAATCAGGTCTGGGTGTGTGGAGACCTGCTGTAAACCGTTATTGATGCTACTGAGTAGCATCAAAGGGGGAGAATACTTTTTCACAAATAATCAGTTGTTAATATTGAGTTCAATAAATGCAAAAATCATTTAAAACTGTATGTTTTTTCTTACACAGGTGGACTTGAAAATTCTGTTAGAAGATCCAACATTATTTAATAGATATGCATTTAGAGATACAAATAAAAATAGAAGAAATCCAGAGTTAGACCAATCCTCTTTTATATCGTTTCAGGAATTGGGGTCGGTCTCCGCCCGAACGTGTCATTAGGAGGCAGGATTTAGATGTGTGCTGCTTAACTACATTGAATAAGGTCCAATATGACAGCGATCCTCTTCCTCCAGGGTTCATGATCAATAAATGATCAGCCAGCAAAGTAATGTAGTGAATGAGAGATGGTGGACCGGAGCTAGTCAAAGGGCTCATGCTGCATTCATGGGCCGAGGACTATAAGGTGATATGTGTAACCCTAGGGCTATACGTGAGATTTAAAAAAAATATATACATCAGTCATGCAAAATTCCCCAAATAAGAGATATATGTTCATTTAAGCGAAAAAAAAAACACCAAAAGTTACATTATAATATGTATAATATTTAATACAATTGTTATCCAAATATTTTATTGATCAGTGGAAAGGCAGATATACTGTATCGCATGATATCACAATGAAGACCATTTTACAATCCGTTACATCCTGGTAACAAAATAACTATGAACCTTAATTTAAAAGAGTAACAGCGCTAGAAAGAGGCAAAAGAAAATGAATTATTTCTCACATACGGCAGTCTGCCATATTCATTTTCAACCCTCATTTCAACCCCAACAACTACAATGTTGTTTAATTGTAATTATTGATGAGAAAATCTGGCTTGATGGATTGCAAAAATTTGAAATGTAGCTTCTGTTTATATTTAATACATCTGACAGTGTTGGCAATGTGTTGTATTTTATGTCTTTAAAAAGGGGATTATTTTACTATCAAAACAAAGTTTGCATTGATCAGGTGGTTCAGAAAAGCTCATTTAAAATGGGAACAATATTGAAAAAAAGGTGAAAACCAGTGCTAAGCATCGTACCTCCCTCTCTTAGAATAGATAGTCTACAAACATTTGATAGCCGAGAAAGGTGCCACCGTTACCATGACAACAGTCTTGCTTCTTACATTAATAAAAACCAAAACCCGCTATTTCAAGTATTTTCGGCTTAAAACTTTCGGTGAATTGCAAAACCAATTAGTAAACCTGGAAATGTTTTTTCAAAGACATTTTTTCACACAACTTTGGCAAATATGAACAACAGTTTAGAAGTTCCGTCTTTTGTCTGGATTCTTAAAGACATGGGAATCAGTGAAGTATGAATACCGGGCCAGTAGGCTAGTTGGCAGGAGATCTTTTCAAAATAAAAGACTGAATAATAACACACGCCTGTGTACAAATGCTTTATCTGGCAGTGCAATGCAAAAATGACAAATTGGCAATGCCTGATCACAGTAAAGGTGCATCAAATCATCGTTACTATTGTCATCCGCAGCATAAATTAAAACTTAATCTGTATTACTCTGCCTTGTTGTTGTTCCGTCCATGCATGGCTGTCAAGGCTGCCAACAACTTAGTAACCACCCCAATTCACATTTTCCTCGAGCCAATCATTTGTAAGCAGTCAAGTTGGAATTATCTCTCTCTTACTCAATCTATCAATCAATCACTCTCCCACTCACACACACAAACACATACACAGCCAATATCCATCATCCCCATTCCTCAAGGGTTTTGGGTTTAGGTTTTTGTGACATTGCATACTTTTGATCTGGTTAGTTGTGGTTTCACATTGCAATTTTGCATGAGCTCAAAAGAACTGTTCATGACCAAACTTTATCTTGTCGTTATTATCTTTTTGGTCTACGGCTCCCTCTACTTAACTGGATGGCTTGTTGAATGGACTTGATTAAAAATCATAGAACAGTCCTATTGTCATTACACTACTACCAACAACACCAATTTCAAGCGCCGTGGTTGTTTCTTCTTTCTGATGAGTTTTCTTTGGCACTGGGCGAATCACCTGATGGTGAAGCCGGAGAAGACTAAAGTTACTCAATGGATGACATCTTTGGGTGAGCATCCAGGATTCTGTACAGGTAATCAATAAAATGAAATTGTCCAAAACAGTAGAACCATCCAAAAAGTGCATTCACATTGTTAACGAAGCAAACCATCTTGAAGTTTGATCCGGACTTAGTCCATCTGGTTGGTGGAATGTTTCCCACTTGGAATCTTGGTCTTTTCATATTTTTCATATTCATAAAGGATGAAATAATATTAACATGAATCAAGTCCTTCGCTTATCCCTTGGCTGGAGACGTGTCATTATTGGGTATTATTGAATAACTGAGTTAATAGTTGTAATACTCATAACTAATATATATGATCTAACACACTTTTAGTCCAAATATAGTTTGATCAGATGAATTAGTTTCGTACCAGATGATGACAGGCAAGAGGTATAATCATACTCACTTAAACTACTCAAACTATTTTCTGCTCCGGTTGCTGCATATTGCCTCCATTTTACTCAGTTTAATTGTTGAATTAAACTGAAAAATTACAATTTAAAAAGACTTTAACCAGCAAACAAAAACACAAATTGTACACGCGGGTGTGTATAATTTTATAATGATGATCAGGATTTAATGTTAAACCTAGGCTCAGATGGAGTTCAGCCAAAGTTCACTTTCTTCCAACTCCATCTGAATTCTGTGTTAGTCATATTTCTCCAGCCATCGTCCTACACAAATTTGGCTTTGTCATATTTTTCCTCTAAATAATCCCTATAAATGGCAGTAAAAATGGAGAGGTAATTTGGTAATGTGCTGTTTTGGCACAGATTCTTGCTAGAAATGACAAAATGTGTTATGTTTTAAAGTTCTAGCACCGTTATGTGAGATTAAGTACATATATATATGTGGGTGAGTGAAAGAGACTTGAGATGGGGGAGAGAGAAAAAAACTGTACTAACAGATTGATTATTAAATCAAAGCCTTTCTCTTCGCTGCATGTTATAACCTTCACCTGAAAAAAGAAGTGATGTATTGAAATAGAGCTGTCCTTGCATCTTTTTGTTTGACTGTCCTTTCCGTCTTTTAATTCGGATTTTATTTTCCCACATTGTATCTCATTCTCTGCTACGTGCTTCCACCCATCCTCCTCCATGAAACCCCTCCACTCACCTCTGATCTGATTCTCTCAGTCCCTCCATGCCCTTGCTCTCTACCCAAATCTCTCTCTGTCCATCCATCCCTCCTCTACTCTTTATTTCCCTCTCTCTCTCCCTCCTCGCTCTCACCCTCTCTATCTCTCTTTATCCCTCTAAAAGGGAAATATCATGGAGAATTTGGCAGGCACTCCAAAGATAGCATGTGGGCTGAGAGAGAGAGTGCAGAGGAGAAAAATCAGAGCTTTAGAGGGAAACAGAACTAAAATAGCAGAGGAGAGCCAGAACAAAAACTCTACTGCTTCTAATTTCCGGACAGCGTTTTTTTTGTTTGTTGTAAATTATGGATAGACTCCTTTCTTCCTTCTGCATCTTCTGCATGTTTAGTGAATGCTCCAAATCCAATATGCAAACTCAAAAATTCACACGTTTATAAGTTGCCATTAAAAGTTAGGAGTGATCACTGTTGAGAATACGCAATCGTTCACTGTCAGATAACAACATAATATCCGTCATTGATGCCTGCAGGAGCCCTCCAGAGGGGGTCCCCTTAGAGGTCAGGATCAGCAACAATGGAGTCTGTGCAGCTTGTTGGACCTGCTTGTTGAAACAGCAGTTAATAACATGGACTAATTTTAACTCCTTAGGTTTGTCTGAGATAAAAAAAAAAATGTAAGCAGCTGAGTGAAACAAGTCACAGCTCATTGTCTGTAGTTTGGTGCCCCCTGTTGAATGGGGTGTTAAAATAAAGCATGAAACTTTAGTACAAGAAAGCTGGTCAACATTTGGTGCTTGAAGACTGCTTAAAATGTGTAAAATCCATCAATAATCAAACAAATCTAACGGATTTTATTTAGATTAATGTTTTAAAGATTAAACAAACAAGCTTTGAGGAAACAAATGGCTGAATTTTGCTTTTGTTGGACAGTCTTCAAGGTCTCTGGAATCAAGATTTTAGTATTTTTATCCTCAGGCAAAATTGTGCGCACAATGTAACTCTTTGGGCTATGAATTTTAATATGCCATATCAAATAATGATTAACATCTCATGTTTTATCATCTTTTTCTTCATCACATCAACTCTAAGGCTTCTTCATAACTGAATGGGAGGTGAAAAGTCTCAACCCCAAACAGAAGACCAGTTGCTTTGGATCTGACCCATGTGGATTACTCTAAGATCTGTAATCCATTATCCAATCTGTAATTAATTATTCACCTCAACATACTGTGTGAAAACCCAGGACCAATAAAATGCAAAAAAAAAGCATAAAAACTGATCCTCTTTCTTTTACAAAACATTTTGAACAAGGTTAAATGAAAATAAAGACCATTGATGTGAATATAGAGATGTAAAATTGAGATACAATCATTTATTATACCAACAAAAAAAAAAACAGCTCTAGCCATATGTATTCTTTAAAAATCTTGTTTTACTTAAAATCATGTAATACATACATGTAAAACCATGGCTACATTATAGGCTTTACATTCAGTGTCAACAGTTAACATAGAGTGCAAACAAATAGCACTTAAATGCTAATTGCAGAAATCAAAATGTATGTGTGTGTGTGTGTGTGTGTGGGTGTGTGTGTGTGGGTGTGTGTGTTTGTGTGTGTGTGTGTGGGTGTAAAGGAAGCTCGTGCATGGATTCTTGGCATGAGAGTGCTTCAACCGTCTCTGCATATGCCTTGTCTTTTGTGCATGTGGCTGCGGGTGTTTGTGCCCGCCTGGTTTCTTGCCGTTGTGTGTCGAGCACTATGAGCCCATTTCCCACAGCAGGGCTTGATGCAAAATGCCTTCCAAATACTTCCTGGAGCCCATCCAACGAAATGGAGCGGCAGTGATTAGCAGTCCCCCATTGGCTCCAAAGACGGAAGAGCTAGTTTATCAGGCGAGATTGACTCCTGACAGCCTTATTATCCAGAGCTTCCCTAGATGGCGAGATTATAGCATGCAGGGGAAGGGAGACAACAAGAGGAAGGGGTGGAGGGAATGTGAAAAAAAACTGAAAAAACAGAGTAAGGGATCAGCAGAGAGGAACACATATGGAAGGCAATAAGTCATTATTCATCATTAAGGAGGTCAAGACATTCCTCAAGATTAAATAAGAATTGAATTCGTAAAGGGGACAATTCAACAATCACCACTGCCTTCTTTTTCTTTTTTTCTACACCTGTGAAGATTTTTAACACTCTACAAATGGCTTGTTAAAAGGTAACAACACACCTTTTGTTATTTTCAGGTGAGTATACACAAATGAAATGTTGTTATGATCATTATACTCTATTTACCCAAGCATTAATTCAGCCAGGTTGTTGGTGTGTGCGGACCTGCCTGCTTGTCCGTCAACCATCTCAATAGACCACGAACATCGCTGTGTGATTCTGACACCTTTCTATCAGAACCCGCATTAACATTTCAGCAAGTTCTGTTCCAAAACTTCTTCAGTGGGATCAGAAATCAGCCTTGGATAGCCATGACCCTGTCACGGATTCACCAGTTGTCCATCTTTAGCCGGTACCAACCACTGCAGATTGGAAATACCTACAAAGACTTTCTAACACAGCAATCATAATTTCGCCCTCGTCAAACGGATCCTTATATCTTCCAATTTTTTCCTGTATGATATGTTGTCTAACATATCATACCTACTGAAAGTGTCCACTGTCATGAAATAATAAACATTATTTTGACTTCACCTGGCCAAGATCATCCCTCACTATCCGCCGGTAGGCCGCTAACCCCTGGCATTGTGTTGCAGTCCGTGTTTTATAAGGTATTCATTGAAAACTGGATCAATTCTACAAAAGTTTCTTCATAAATTAAAGTTATTATTATTATTACTATTACAAGTCACTTCATCTCCTCTCACTTGTCACCCACTGGACATGGGAGCTCCTGGGAGAAGCACCAGGTGAAGGGAGGTAAACGAGGAAGACCACCTATCTTTGAATGCGAACAGTTGCTCACTCTGCCACAAAAATTTGGGAGGTTAAAAAGTCCAACAACAGCTGACAGACTGTGATAGTGACTCTGGGGGTAGTGAATCGGTGTTTGAACTGTTATTCTTTGGATTTCTGCAATGCCATAAACTGAGAGATTAGGTAGGTTTACATGGCCCCTTAATTCCAGATAAAATCAGAAGAAATGACTTATTGGGGAAAAGAGTTATCCAAGTAAACAACACTGTCAGAATGAGAAAATCCATTCCAATTCTAGACCACAGCAGAGAGTTTGTTTTTAAAGCAAACCCTCAAAAAATAAGTTGGAAAGTAAAAAATAATGAACTCTAGAAGCACATCCATGAAAAACCATGAAGAGCTGTGAACAAATTAAAAAGAGCTTGAAAACAGAGTCTAAGGATAAATTCCACAACAACAAATCTCATTTGTTGTCATAAGTGTTTTAGTGTACACTGTAGAGACATAAACATGTTTTTTTTAAAAGGGGAACAATTAGTTGTTCATTTGATTGACCTGTCGTATTTTCTGTTTTGTATATTACTATTTCTCCTGAACACAGCAAAGGTGATTCAATTTTTTAAAATTACAGAGAACGCAATATTTCTTATTCGATTACTCGAATAATCTCCCAAATAATCGATAGAATACTCGATTACTAAAATAACCGATTACTGCGGTCCCAGTGTTAACACAAAGGATCTGCGGCTGATGCAGCAGTGAGTACGATTCCATAATATCCCTGACTTATAAATATTGACTTGAAATGTGCTCGACCCAACAGTTGAACAGGAAATTAAAGGCTTAAAAGAAGGAGCCGAAGTACAAAAAGATCCTGTGGGAAAATAAATGTATGGTAATGTAAACCCTAGTGGTAAACAAATTTTAAATTTCCGCTATTCGAGTTAAACAATCTGAACATTTGGGTTCAAAGTGTAAAAGAAAAAGTTCAAAAACAGAAAAACAGCTACACATAACTCACCTAAAGAGTTAAACAGACTTCAGTTTAACTCTTTGCCAGAATTTATCTCCAGCAATAACAAAGAAGAGAAAGAATGAAAACAGAGGATGAATGAAGGGCCATAAACTTTTAAGAGAGATAGTATCTTTGAAAATAAAGTAGTGTCTGTCAGTATCAGTCTAGACTAAAGTGGTGGAGTGCAGAGGACTGCTCACCGAAAAATATCCCTGAAACAGACTCTTGGTAAAGTTAATAATCAAAAGGTGAATATGCACTTTTCATACGTTGTGCATTTACATTCACAGCAAATGCACAATAAGCCTATAGCGATTGCTACTCGACTTAAAGTTTACCCAATTTATGTCTATTGATTCACCGCAGAGTTTTTCAAATTACGAGGCACAACTTGCCAGTGGGTGAGTATGGAGAGGCGGACACACATATGATGTGAGTAAAATGTCAGACGCACATCAGAGCTATGACACACGGTTTAGTCATCGAGTTTTGTGAACGAGATTCAGCTTTGAGTCACTTTGAAATGTGCATCTGGAAAGTCCCCAATCCCACCGATGTACTAGCAATGTACAAGCAATCCCCCTAATTGAATTCCTCAAATTAATTGTGAAGTCAGGTCTATAGTATATTTTGTATAAAAGGTTTTCCAAAGTGAGTTGAATATTAGAATAAATATGACAAAATAGATCTCCTCAAGTTGATTCATATGAACCAAATGTTGACCTATATCAGACCAATGGTTGAGAAATTATGGCCGAATAAAGCTCCCCCTAGTGGCCAAAATATGGCGATGACGATTCCATAATATCCCCGACTTATTGGGGATATCATGAGAGTGGTTGGATGAGAATTCATGTCTTTCATACTAAAATGCATGCATATACTGTCAGCGCCGGCAGAGCAGCAAAAAAAACGGGAAACATGACAACATCGCAGATCTCAGCTGTTCACCAGCTGTCCAAACCAGCTGTGAACAGATTCATCAAACCTGTAATGTGGGCGTAGCCTCAGGGAGTTAAGAGGGTTCTTAGATTCACTGAAAGCTGCACAACATGTAGAATCGATCAGGTAAAGGGATGCATTACAGAAGGCAGTGAGCTGCAGACAGAAGAACGCAGACACAGAAGTGTTCAGGTACTTATGACAAAAAAAAAAGGAAATAGAAAAAGAAGGAAGACAGAGAGGCCACTTATATATTCCTTACACTAGCACTGAATGATAAGGATGAGAACATGGAACATAAAATATTTTCTTAATTGTTTTGGTTTATCTGGACAGCATAATTCTTGGAAGGGCCTGGCCCTTTAAGAAGGTGGCCTTATGGGTATTTTGTACTTTTGACATGGAGGATTATGGGAGTTGGAGTTTGTTGTTACGTGTTTAGTCACGGTCTCAGGAGCCTTTTTACAAAAAACACTGTTAGTACATAACTCCAAATTTAATTTGAGGACTTCAACCAGGGGAATTCCTTGTTCAGAGCAGGGGATTGTGGGTTTTCCGGTGATATTCCCATTGCTGTCGGGGACGACTGTGTTTCCCTAGTTTATCTTTTATTGATGTGTTGACTAGATCTTCTCCCTTCAACCACTGAGCACCTCAGCAGGAGCAGGTGATAGTAAAACATGTTGCTCAAAAGCCCTGTAGCAGTAGCAGATATAAAAGCAATTCATAACCCCACTTACCCTTACCCTATTTCCTATTAGTTCCAAAGGTTTAAGCCCGACGGTCACATGTCAGCTTTCCTCATGTGAAGGCTCCTGATGTGTCTATCTACGGTTCATACACTTAAAAGCAGCTGTCAGAAGATTGACTTCCCTCTCACACATCTGTGATGTGCAAATGCACACTAGCCTCCGAGGTAATCGGCGGTTTCTGCACAAGATCACACATATATGCTGTTTCATCATGCACCATTGTTCTTTTGAGGAGCATTTCCCCTCTTACATCATATAAGATTAGATTATACAACATATATAACTTATATGTGATGGAAGCAGGACACAGCAGGGGCCATTAAGCTAATATCTCACATATGAGTTGGTCCGGTCAAAAAAGGTTAAATGGCTGCATCTATTTACCAACATCATAGCAATATGCTACCAGCCACTGTGGAGCACCAACAGTGATGAAACATTAAAAGGCTACACTGTGAACGTTTAGCTGAGCTATACCGTGTGTGTGTGTGTGCGTGTGTGTGTGTGTGCGTGTGTGTGTGTGTGTATGTGTGTGTGTGTGTGTGTGTGTGTGTGTGTGCGTGCGTGCGTGTGTGCGTGTGTGTGTTGACCCAAGCCAGAGATCAGTGTGTTTACACTTATCCTATTTCCCCACAGTGGGAATCAAGGTCTTTCTCAAGAAGAAGTTATTGTTGGTAGGATGTATGTCATTCATGCACACACACACATAAACAAAAACTACAGCTCTCACACACACATACACAGAGTGTTGTTTTATTGTCCAAAACAACTTTTAAGTTTTGATTTGGGTAATTCTGTTGTTTTTTCCCCACAGATGAGTCAGCAACAGAGTGATATCATTATTATTAAGCATGGGAACAATTTAATATGAACTAGTCCTACCCCTAGTCGTCCCTGAAAGCAAGGGTTTATCCCCCAAAAGCCCCTAATCTCCTGTGTTGTACAAGCAATCCCCTTGATTGAACTGTTCAAATTAAAAGTGAAGTATCCAAAAAACTGTTTTCTGTGAAAATGCAGTCGATTCATATGCACCAATTTTGAAAAAAATCGGACCAACGGTTGAGAAATCATGGCCAGAAAACTTAGAAACTTTATCTCCAAGTTTCTCCCCTAATGTCAGACTGATACAACAAACCTCTCCAAAATCAAACCTGTTCTTCCTCCCTCCTCACACTAAGGTCTATGTGGGTGTAAAATTTGAAAATGATCATGTTACCATGACATAGTGTTTGATGACACAAAATCTGCGTACAGGACGCGGTGGACGGGCATGCTGCAATGACGATTCCATAATATCCCAGACTTTTCAGGGGTATGATATTGTTTATATTGACCCTTCCCTAAACTCTTTATGTTATATGTGCAATCATATCTTAGGATGTTGTTGAATTGAAATAAATGTGAACTTTGCAAGAATGATATTCCAAAACCAGAAAAGTATGACAAAAATCGTTCAACTCTGTGTTTTCCTACTCTGATGTATGCTGCAAACATTAGCATATATAGCTAACAGTCTTACATCATGCAGCTGCCTTATCAAGTGTTACTTCAAAGGCGAGGGTCATTTCATACTACAATTTTTAGTGGGGTTACAGATTATATATAAAACTCGTTACTGGAGATAGAGTCTTACACTCTGCAACAGTCAGTCCAGGAGAGGGTTCCTATGATGACATCATATTTCACTGATTGATTTGACTGTGTCCGTTTGCAACTGCAGAACAGCCCCTGTGAGTTCGAGGCCACTGATGGAGGGTTTGGGTGAACCCTCGTCGCAGGTGCCTGGCTGTTGTGTCCTATTTTTTGTAGTTGTCTATACATGAATTTGTTCGTGTGTACATTCAACTCAACTTGATTATGTTTGGTTTCCGCTCATAGAGAACAAATAACGGAGTAATATCGTGCGTTTCCCTGAACCCCCGGCACAAGTTATTGGCCTCGCATGTTGCACAGATGCTGTCTGTGTAGTGTGGTATACTTTGTGTACATCCACTTTATCTTTTTTGTCCTCTTGCCTGCCATTGTCATAGAGATCATGCACACAGCATGCATTAACATTTCAATGCTTATTTATAGGCAACTGTGGGAATTATATGAAGCTCCAACATGTGTGCCGCATTTTGAGTGGACTGTGATTTATGAAGGGGAATTGGTGAAGGATGTGTTTGTGCATGGTTTTAGAATATTACTCTGTTTTTGTGATTTCGTATATATAAACCCTCAGCAGGCTAAGAAGGCTGCTGAGGGTTTATATCTTTCTGATCTTTCTTGTATTTATCACATTGTATTCTAATATTTTCTATTTTACTCACTAAAGGGACCTTTCTAACAAAAAAAACACTGTTTTCGGAGATAACGTCCTAATCGTTGGTCCGTTGGTGTCCAAATTTTGAGCATATAAATCGACTCAAGGAGATTTATCTTTCATATATCACATTTTATTTCACTCTGATAGCAAAAATTTTACTCCGCGTGTGGAGCTTTTGAATTTTTTTTCGGACATGGCTTTTCATGTTTGGAGTTCAATCAGGGGGATTGATTGTACAATGCGGGCAGCTGGGGCTTTTTGGGGCTCATTTATCAAGCTGTCTTCGAAAGCCTCCATAGTTTACGGCATCCCAGTTTGGTTTGGCGACCTGTCTGTCGTCTGTATGTCCCTGCTACATTAAGACAGGCCAAAAGAATTCTTGAGGATCAAGCCCATATCCTTCATTCCGAGCACCAGCTTCTGGTTGGAGGTTCAGGGTCCCCCGCAGCAAATTTAATAGATTTAAAATAATTTGATCCTGTTGTCAATAGAACGGTTGAACATTTGCAGTTAAGGTGCAGAGTTTTGGGGGAGATGTCTGGCTGGGTTTGATATGATGTTTGAAATTGGAGAATGTGACTTTGAGTGTACCTTACCCTTGAACAGACCGCATTTATGGTTGTATAGCTTCTGTATGTAACGCTAATTTATGGTTGCAGCATGGGTGAAAAGCCCAAGAAAACAAATTTTATTGTCCCACCTTGCGGGACAATAAAATATGATCTTGATATACCCTTCCTGTTGGGGACAACAACATAGGTCTAGTTATTTTATTATGTCATTCCTTTGTATCTGCACAGACTACAGAATAAGCATGTTAACTTGCAAAAGAACTAGTTGACCTAGAAAAGTTTGTAGACTTCCATGACGGTCATAAAACTTTTCAGTTAAAAAGGTATTTCAATCAGAAGGGACACATGGATGAATTCAAGAATAAGTTTATTCTGCAGCAGACGAAGTGTGTCCAGACACGGGTGGTAGAGGTAAATTACTTCATGTATACATTCATGATGTATACAGTTAACCAAGACTGGGGTGGTGATGGGGAGCTGGAGGATGGCATAAAAGCACTATGAGAAGAGTACAGAGAGAATCTCATAGAATGACAGCTGTATGATAGATGTGAGCAGCTGAGACCAGCTGATATCTCATTGACACCATCCTAAAAATGAAAGGGAAACTGAGATTAAAGATGCATGCGAGGAGTGACTGACAGGATGGTATGTGAAATAAGCTATGGTAATAGAATGGAAAAATATCTTCCATCACGAGAGCTTAAAATGTTGTTGGTGTGTTCTTTTCACCTGCCAGAATTGAATGATGTCAATACTGTGGAGATCTGGGCTTTAAAAGTAAGGAATAGTAAAGAAAAAAAGAGCAGATTAAAGGTAGTGAAAATACCCACGCAAACACATGAACTTGGAGTGTTTCACCTTGTCTTTGAATTTGCTCTGTCTTTCCTCTGCCATAACTGGTCCCCTCC
Organism: Lophius piscatorius; assembly: GCA_009660295.1. Taxonomy (NCBI): domain Eukaryota; kingdom Metazoa; phylum Chordata; class Actinopteri; order Lophiiformes; family Lophiidae; genus Lophius; species Lophius piscatorius. Next base: position 33,825 of record VRLP01002207.1, on the reverse strand, counting down.
AGGTAAAAGGACGGTTGATAACCAGCAAGAGGCCGTTCTGCAGGGGAGGAAAGCAAGGAGGTAGAAAATGAACATTTATTTCCTACTGAGAGTGAGCGCTTATGTGTAGGTGGTGCTCAAACACGTGTGTGCGTGTGTGTGTGCGTCGGTGTGTGTAAGAGATGGCCTGTGTAAGTCAAGCCTTCCCTGGTGTGAAAATGTGTGATTTGATGTATAAGTGGTCACAATTTTTTTAATGGCCACTGAATTAACACAACTCAATCCTGAGCAAATGCATACACACATAAACACACGCACACACACACAAGGTGGGCTGCCTATTTAGATTGGAAAAGTTTTCCTATGAAACTGGAGTAAAAGCTCAGTCTCTGTGAATTTCATGTGTTTTTTGAAGTTAAATAAATTAATGTTCAGGAAACTGTAACTGTTACTTAAATCGGTTTCTTGCTTTCGTCACTTGAGGGTGTTAAATTAATTCTGTCTGACTTAAGGCTGCGGTTGCATCACCTCCACTCAGGTGGTTAACTCCCAGAGCCTCAAGATGGCCTGTCTGTCGGCAACCAACCTGCGACCATTTGAGTTACTGGCATGAATAAAAATTATTTGTGACGTGTGGAAATAACATTGATTTGGTGCTTTGGCAGTGACATATATTATGAGTTGTGGAGTTAATGCAGCAGGTGTGACACAGAACCCCTAGATTACCTTTTGCTCGATAAAATGATGAAGACTGCATGGATTAATGAATGATATCTTCAGTTCACACACAAGATAAACTAGAATCATATACATTAATAATACTTAACACAGTAATGAGCCAGATGTGTGAGTTGAAGTGTTGGCAGGGTTTGAACTTCTCTCGCAAAGTCTCTGTCATCATCATTCTTTAAGCTGGAAATGTCACATGTGCAAGAGTGAAAGAATGTCATTACGATGTGTTGTTGTATGTGCGAAAAGTTATACAGTCAGATGTCATTCAGTTTGACACATTCTAAATGTTTATGGTAAATGTCGAATATGTTATTGTCTCTTTAGCCTGTATGTGAATCTGTTAATAGGAACTACCCAAGGGTGCAAAATGAATTTCAATGAACTGACAATAAAGTTTTATCCTATAATATCGTAATGTACGATAGGAGTCACATCAACTATATGAATGTACTAAAAACCATTACAAATGTTTGAACATGTTTTATCAATGTATGCAATGTGTTGACCAACACTGACCAGTGAGTTAAACCGCACAGTAATTGCATCATTTAAGAGAGACAACACAACAAAGGTCTTAATAACGGAGATAAAAACATCTTGTTCAGCCATCATCTGTAATATGGAGTCATGAATTCAAAAATGACTCTCTTGAAACCCTGGTTTTATGCTTCCATGGTTGGTATTACAACCCGGCGCTGCCATTTATCACAAAGCGATGGTTACAAATCCCATAATAAAAATAAGGAGGATAACCTCCAGAGCCCAAATATCAAAAAAAGGATTTTTGCTATGCCAGCGACACTATAGAGACCGCCACAGATACATTATCTACACAATTTATATATTGTACACCCCACAAAACCACTACAACTAACATACCAATGATTTCAGGGATCATTGATGTGGAAACTGAGATTTTGTTCAACTAAAGCTCTTATATAGCAGCATTGATTATCAGCCTTAATCTTTTATTTGTGTTTGCAGCATGTAGTTGTGTAATTGCAATGTGCTCAAGGGTTCTGTGAGTCTATTTTTCTGTGTGTGCCTGGATCCAGTTGTGGATCAGTCAATAGGGGAATGAGTGGGTGTTGTTGAGGCTTTTTTTAATGTCACTGTCTGTGCTGTAAATTGACGAACACCTAGAGACCCACCTTCCATTCCAGGCTTTCCCAACTAATTAATAATACTGTATTGGGAAATGGATTACTTCAAAGGGCAAACTCTTTCTCACTCACTCACACACACACACACACACACACACACACACACACAAGACGCTTTATTCATGTGGCATGTATGTGCAAACGCCTTGAATAAAAAACCTGCATCTTTGCACCTGGCAAGGGGAAATTTTCCATGTGACATTAATGTAAATTGCAGCTGGCGCTTGTATGTTGATTAAAATGTTAGCACACAACAGAGTTACCTCATATGGATCCTTGTGGAAGCAAGGAGAAGAATATAGCGTCTGTTATTTGGCGGATGGGAGGTGGAACTGCATAATACTATATGTGTGCAATTTTTTTACGTGTGTTCTACTAATTTAACATTAGGTGGTTTCCTTACCTCTACCTCCTGCCACCAGTCTAAGTGGTTCTCAACTGGTCTGGCTTTGGGACCCACCATCATCCCTTAATGACAAGCCGGGACCCGAATTCTCAGAAAATTTTCAACTTCTCAAATTTACGTTATGGAACGATGGTGCAGTTTGAACCTGAGATAGTACAGAATATCACAGTATGCCGACACAAAAAACAAGTTTAATGATGAACCAAAACGACCAGCAGGGGAGAACACACTGAAGTTTTTGTCCTTCTTTGTCCTCAATGTATGAAAACACATATCTCATGTAGTCGTTGTCGTACTTGGGTTTCTCGATGCTCAATCAGCATATGAAAACAAGCTTTGCGGGTCTTCTTCTATGCTGTGAAATGGCGGGTACCAATTAACATTACAGGGAATTATCTTCACCTACTGTTAAGGAGTGTGAATACAAGGCAATCCGCTACATAAAAAATCCTCTTCAAAATAAAGGCACAGGATATTTTTCGTTAACATTTTTTTTTTTTCCGCCCAGGCAAAGGCTCGCGGCCCACTGAAAACGGATCCGGGAAACCACTTTTGGGTCGCGTCCCACCAGTTAATATCACTGCTCTAGATAACTGTGATAAATAGAAAGATTGGACTGTTGGGCTCTATATTGTTTGCTTTATTTTAATTGAAGATGCCACAACAAGGAAATGAGGGCAATGTAAAAGCATGTGGTAAATTATACTGTCTGGTGGCACTAATTAAACTTGTTAAAAAAAAAGACATAGAAAGCCAAAAACGAACATAGATAATGTGTGGATGACTTCAACGGCAATGATGTGACTTGGCATCTGCTGTCTTGCACTGACTGCATGATGCTGTTGTTCATGCAGAGATGCTACAATGTCCTCTTAGTTCAACGCTTCTTTGCTTGTAATGATGAACACTCCTGCAGAGGATGATTAGGTTCTCATACATAGCATACATGGTGTACAGTGTACCAGCCAGTGGATCGACCCAAAGCTGCAGGCCCAGCTGGAGTTCCATGAGGAGTGCCTAAAGACTGGGCAGCTCAGCTGGCTGTTTAAGAACGCCATAGGTCAGTCTTAAGTGAAGCCATGCCAAAGAAAACAAACGTCAGCACTGTGAGTATCCACTGTCCAGTTGTCCTCACACAAGCAATAATGAGGTGCCTTGAGTTGTTCTCCCCGCTCTCTCCTGAGCCCTTCACACTGTCCTGACTCATCCTGACAAACAAGGCACATTATCCTAAGGTTCCTATTTATAAACTATATTTATTTTTATCAGTGATGTCCATTCCAGCCAGCTGAAATTCAAAAGCTGTATCCTTACTGCCCCGTTAGAGTTGACCCCAGAGATGAGCCCCCAACTTTCCTTCACGATCACTCAAGAACTTGTCCACCACAGGGATGCATACTGGGTCCATCTTCACAAATGAAAGTGTCCTGCATTCATCACGTTGGACAGTGGATGGGCGAAACACTGCATCTTAAATACAGCAAAGGTCAGGGAACTGATTAACAACTACAGCTGAGGAAATCTTTAAGGGCTCCACACAACCGGTTCATTGTTGGTTTGAGCTGCCCCCATCTACCAGACATTATCAGGTTTTCTATGACCGCAATTCAGGGCCGAGTAATAGTTGCTCTGAATAAAGGTGTCCCATTCTATCTTCTCCATTTACTGACTGCAAGAACTGTTCTGTTTTACATGCAGTGATGCTTACAGGGCGAATGCGTCTGAATACATCCTGTCCTTCTTTATCTCAGTATCTGACATTCTAGTAAAAATATTGAGCTTTTTTAAAAATCCTAGTATTCAAGTAAAGTGACGCAAAATTTTCTGTAAAGTGGTGAGAATGCATACAAGTTAAAGCCTGACGCCCATGCAATATCTTTCTGACTGTGGTAACATGAATGTTTTCATTCCTGTCCTGGTGTTCCCACATAAGCAGCAAACAGTAAGCAATAAACAATCATTTATCAGCACGGTATCATTAACACTAATTACTACTGCATGGATTTTTGTGGACTCAAGACACAAAATTATACTTGTTCATTGGAGCAATTAGTGTGGGGTTTTTTTCTGAACACAATTTAATTTTGTATTCTCCCTAGTGTACTGCTGAAATCCTAATATGAATCCCACCTACTTGGTATAAGCATTGTAAAAGCTGCCTTAAGCAGTTAGGACTGTTTCTTTTTCGCATCATGGGGAGTTACTTCATCTAAGCTCACAGATTTGTCCGAGGTTGACGGGCAAACCGGGCTCAGGCAGCCCATCTGTGGGCTTAACTCCTGCTGTTGGATTCCAGCAGTTTAGCCTGGAACTGTAAAGAGGCCAGCTGTCTTCTGGGATTGCAGGGAAGCTCTACACAAGATTTGGTACTGAAGTGGCTTTGAAAAATGACTAAACAATTCTTCCTCTCTCCTGCAGGGGACAGACCAGGGGCATGCAGCGCAGAGCAGACAGTGATAAGTGAACGGGCTGCTGTGCGTACACTGTGTGTGGTGTAACTGCTATTATCACCACTGCGAAGCTCCAACCTGGCTGTTTGAGTGTGCTCTCTGTGAAGCTGCCCTGGTGGGAGGCAAAGGGTTGACCAATCGTTTGACACCATCAACCTGTGCGCTCTGTGAAAAGAGTTAAGCCCACCAACCCGAACAAACACCCCTGCACTCATTCACCCACACTGATAAACACAGTGACACAGGCTAATTGAGCAAATGGAATCCATTGTTGGCATTTCTGTCTTTATATCTGCGTAACTGCTTCCGAAATCCTCCTAAATCAATTCGGTCACATCAATAATTTACCTAAAATCCACATGGTTAAGGAAAATTAGTAAACTCAATCTAGAGAATTATTAGACTACCAAAATAGTCTCCTGAACCCCAGAAATAGAGTGATTGTTAAATGTGTTTAACAATCACTCTATTAATGTGTTTAACAATCTTTGCTTAAAGTGCTTCAGTAAAAACATTGATTAATTCATTCATTTTAAAGGAATTAATGTCTTGCAGGTAACTAATTAAGAGCAATGCAGTTGATGGCTGATTTTATTTGTTTTTATGAGAGAGGTATAACCGCAGGACATTTTTTGATAATAAAATAATTACATTTTGTCAAAAGTAATTTATCTTTTGTATGTAGTCATGATACAAGTAAGAAGGGATCGGTCACTTTTCCTGTCATTTCTCCTCTTTCAATAATAGAAACCCCAAAATGTCAGAAGAAAATCCTGAATAATGCACAAAATCAAGTTATATTTAAATTAGATTCGGAAGGCATCGGTTGGTTACATCAGGGTAACTGTATTAATCTGACCCTTTTAAACAGGAAAAAAATAAGCTGAATGAAGTCAGCCTGGGTTTTGATGCCAAAAGACTGGTCATTATTATTATTAAAGTAGGATTAGACTATCTCATTTGTGATTACGTCACTGATTCATCTTGTTTTTGCTCTAATAGAAAGTTTTAAAATGTACTGTATATAAGAACAAGGACTTAAATAGAAATCAAGATAATTCTGGTCTTACATTCACATCACTGGATGAAGGTATGTCCTCATTATAGAAAGGCAATAACCTTCCTGTAAGGAGACACATTAAATCCATTACGGAAGGAGGATTCCCCCTCATAAATCCACATTTTCCTGTTTAAACTGAAAGCAATTCACCTTAACCTTGAAAAGCTGCTAATTTAAATCAGAATTGACAAAGAAAGATTAATGCGTTTATCAGAACATTTTATTAGCTAAGAAAAAAATCCACCTATTAATAGATATTAAAAAACAGTATGGATGACATTGCTATGGCTTGGCAAACTTTACAAAACATTATAAAACTGTTTCAACAACGAAATCACATTGTTTCATCAACTAACACTTTTGTATGCTTAACACATTTTGGCCTCCCCCCGCTGTCAGATCGACTCACTACAGTGAATAAATCTGACAGTCCCAGCCTCACTGAATTGAACATGACTTCACATTTAATTTGAGGAGTTTAATCAGGGGAATTGCTTGTACAACGCAGGGCTTTGGGGGCTTTTCAGAGATATACCCTTGTTGTCAGGGACAACATCGTAAGCCTAGTTTTTTCTTTGGTCTTCAATTTTTCTGAAAAACGTATGCATTTGTCCAACCATATAAATAACTCTGATGTAAGCTAGGTGGTAAGCCCTTTTATTTACAAATTAAAATTTAGAACATGGTTTGTTGTCTCAAGGTCAAGATGACCGATCTTCCCCAAGTCAACGCATAAGTGTAAGGGCCATAGCAATTTCTTTCTTTCTGTCTTGGAGTTAGCCTGTGCCAAGGAAATTCTGTTGGATGGCAGCCATCTATTGTATCAGACAGGGTGATGTGTTGTGAATCTATTATGACAGTGGGCACTGAAAGCTGTGCCACAGCATTAACACCCCCAAGGCATAAGAAAGCTGCTGACATACAGTAAGCTATAAATCAACAAATCATCATTGGCAGGCGAGATGGAACAGATATTGGCTTTTTTCCTAGGCTAGCTTGTGACTTCATGAATAACCAAAGTCACTGATACATTGAACAGAGCGGACCAAAGATTTTCTGTGGACGTTTGCCAATGTTTGCTCGCTAATACCTCTGATAAATGGTCAATACCCTCACCTCTCAAGGCATGGACTACAAGTCGAAAAGCTAGTGTAAACTGAGTAATCTATAAAGGTATGATATTCTTTGTTAAAAGAAAAAGAAAATAAAGACATTCATGAGCTTTCAACACTGCTTAAACACTTAATCATTACAGTATATCACAAAGTCATTTAAACTTCAGGGATATAAATCTTTCCATTTAGGAAGCGAAAGTGAGTGTCAATCAATCTTCCCTACTTTAATGGTTCTGCAGATGGTGGCCACAGACCATTTCTCTCTCCTCATCTTTTCCGACTGATTGTTCTCCAGTTTTGTATTTAGCTAGTGTCCTTGTCACTACTGGTAGCACTAAGTGGTCCCTGCAGCCCAATCAGGTTGCACAGGTAGTGCAGCTCCTCCAGGGTGGCACATCCATACCTGCAGTCGCAAGAAGGTTTGCTCTGTCTCCCAGCGCAGTCTCAAGAGCATTGACGCGATACCAGTAGACAGCCCGTTACACCAGGAGAGTTTGGAAGAGTTCTAAAAGGTCAACAGCCCAGCAGTTGGGCCGGTATCTGCTCCTTTGTGTTAGGAGGAGGAGGAGCACTGCCAGAATCCAACAAAATGACCTCCAGTGGCTACTTCAGGGTATTCTTCTGTCCGAACTGTCAGAACCAGAATCCATGACGGTGGTATGAGGGGACATCAATAAGTGGGATCCGCACTTACAGCCCAGCACCATGCAGTTTGATTGGCATTTGCCAGAGAACACGAGAATTAGTAGGTTCACCATTGGTGCCCGTTATCTTCCTGATGGGCGCAATCAAGATCGTAGGTCAAAATGAGCGGCTGGGACATCTATCCAGTCCTCTCATCCGTGAGAGGCTGGAAACAGAGACCGTGATGGCTGAAAAACAAACAGTAGTTTTGAAAAATAAGAAGACAAAGACAGGATTTCTTTGGATGTACTAATTTATATTTTTAAATGTTTGTTTGTAGTAAAATCCACTGGCTGCTTCCTTCTCGGGCTTCACCAATTGCTGCTGGCTTTTGGAATTCTGTCATTGATGTTTTCATTTGATGAAAAGCTTTCTGGTGCACTGAATGGAGCATGACTATCTGCTCTGCTTTGCTGAAGGGTAGACCGAGCGTTCTGAGCGTGAGTCACACCATAGGTCCTTTGGTGCAGCACCATCTCAAGGCCTATTAGGCTTTGAAGTGATTCAAGCCTGGTTCCACAGGCAGCTATAACCCCTGGTTTCATTATTGAATGCCAAAGAGGTCAACATATTTCCCAAAATGTTTCATAAGACTTGCAGCAATCAATCATGGTCATAATAAGTCAAACATATATAGTTGTGGTTGAAGTAGCAATATTGCACACATCAATATCATTATATTAGTGATGGATCAAATGTTTTTTTTTAATTGTGCATTTGTAGTGACAAGTCCGCACACACCTGTAAACACAACTCTGAAGTTCCAGCCAGCCACCAAGCAGCAGAGACTGTCAGAATAGAGGCAATTATTTTATTTTTCTCAGCAGTTGGTGCAGAGTGGGCTAAAATGATTGATGAATGAAATTAGTGTTTCACTTAAGCTTGGCTCACCATTCAGTTGAATAGTGTTCGATCCACATGTTAATGTCGGGATGATATATTTTCTGATCAACATTACCGATGGGAAGGGTAAACAGTAAACACTAGCAAACTTCTCTTGAAAGAACTGTTGTCCCTATGAAAACTCCATTGTCTAGGTCTGAAGGACACATACATAAACCTCTACAGCATCTGCAGAACATCATCCAGCATGACCTTTGTCAAGGTGGGTCAGTGCTGGTCTTGGGAAGAATATCCTTGGAGGGTCTCAATGACCTCCATGTGAAGGCAACCCGTACCCTGCCTGCTGTAAGTACCGGGATGAAATCCTCAGACCCACTGTTAGGCCTTACGCTGCTGCTGTTGGTTCTGAGTTCCTCCCGGTGCAGGAAGATGCCAGGCTTCACCTGGCCAGAGTGTTTAGGCAGTTCCCGGGTGATGAAGACATTGATGCCACCGACTGACCCTCACATTCCTCAGATCTGAATCCCAATGAGAACCTCTGGAACGTTGCATCAGAGCCCGCCAAGAAGTGGCACACACTGTCCAGGAGCTCACTGATGCCCTGATCCAGTTCTGAAAGGAGATTCCGAAGGACACAATCCACCGTCTCATTAGGATCATGCACAGATGTTGTCAGGAATGCTTACAGACACTCGGCGGCCAAACACACCGCTGAGACAGATTATGAACTGTTATGATGGAATTCATAAAAACTGCGATTTCATTTTTTTACTTTGATTCAGGGTGAAATTTTTAATCCAGCCCTCAATGGGTTAATGATTTATTTATTTTTGACCATTCTTATTTTATATCGTCCTGCCTGAATTACACAATATGTATCAATTAAGATATTCAAAAGGAAAAATTTCATTCATGGAGAGCCAATCCGTGATTTTGTGGCATTTGTAGCTTTGTGTCCTCCGCACCAAGGTGCCGCTCATTCATTCATCAGCCTTCCTTTCAGCACCTGCAAAACCCACGCTAAATTGACCAAGAAAAGGCAACCCACTGTTTGGGTGGAAGGGACGTCACACTACTCCATGTGTTTTACTTTTTGTACAGAATGAAAAGGCAGGAAGGACAAGACAAAACCTCACCAGCTGGCTGTCAACCCATAAATACACCTTTGACGTCTTTGCCTGCCAAGAGCTGCCCACAGGAGAGGCTGAGATTGCCACAGTGGCGCTGCTGTCCTGAATGTGTCTCACCACCCGATTGTTGCTGTAGAGGTGTGACATGAGGGGAGATGAAATTTTAATGATCACTATGAGGTGAATGCATATGGGAGAATAAATCTGTACTCAATCAGGCAAAATTCAACATCTCATATGACAAATGAGTGATCTCTTGCTCCTAATAGTTTTTGTTTTGTTTTTTGAGTCCCACAACTGATAATACTAAATCACCTTCTCTGACTTAAATGCACCAAAAATGTACAGTTTGACAAATATTAACGTTTTGCATGAAAGGCTTGAAAAAAAGCCTTTGTATTTTTTCCCTTTTCCTCTTTTTTCAGTTATATACACACATCCATAAGCACCAGTTTGCTTAAGGATGCCCCTACAGACATGCATAAAATCCAAACACAGTGAGGATAAACGTAAACAGATTAGTTTGCACGCTGTAGCTCACTGTAAGCTGTAATGTAAATGCAATTCAGTGTGAGGAAATGAGAGTCATCAATATTATATCCAGGGTTTTCCCATTAGGTGTGTGTGTGTGTGTGTGTGTGTGTGTGTGTGTGTGTGTGTGTGTGTGTGTATGCGTGTGTGTTTGTGAGTGCATGTGTATCACATCGATTCAGACTGCAGGCTACACAGCAGTCAGCTAACATACCTCGGAATAAAAGAAATGTGGCCCGAAACAGAGTTGTCATATTGCCTTACTCTGACACACACACACACATTATCATACACAAACATACACACAGCAACCGGCACCTGCCCACTGGCGGGATCGCAGCACAACTAAATGATTTATCAAACCTGAGTTCAGGTACCAGGGTATGAGATCACACGAGGGCGAGAGCCAAAGATGTGTGTTTTGTCTCCTTCCGATAGAGACAGAGCGGACAACAACGCAAAAACCTCCCACCAACCAAACGTCTGCACAGATCTGTGAACTAATCAATATGTTAATAAGTATAATTCCAGTCCTCATTTAAACCTTTTTCAAACCACCTTAAAACGAGTTTCAAAGGCTTTTACTTTGCTCCGTATAGAGGTGTCGATCAAACTTGGCGGCGGGAGGCCAAGTTTGATGAAATCGTCCAAGCAGCGACACTGGAGGAGGGTTACATGCCGGTTGCGAGCAAGCGCCGTACACGCACACCAAGCGTGAGCGACTACGGCTCCAAACATCTCACCAGTAAAGCAGTAAGCTCACAATTTATAACACCAGAAAGGACAAAATAAGCTGTTGAGGAACAACCGTTTGGCACAATGCACGTAGTCACACTTATCACATTTGAACAGTTTGAGGAACATAACAAGTTAGGAAGCTTGCATTAGTAGAGTGGCTAAAGCTAGCAGGAGCTGAGAACCAGACACGAGCCCGCCGCATGTATGTATGTTAAAAAAGAAATTGGAATCAGCCAAAATCGGTATCGGCAGATCAGACTTTATAAAAAATCGAAATAGAAAATTTCAGTCGATGCATCTCTACTTTTGTAGAGTGCTCGAATCTTGTTACACAATAGAATTCAATCTATATGAACACATAGAGCAAGGCCCCTTCCTGGATTATACAATTAAAGTACATGATTGTAATTTACGCAAGTAAAACTCCAGAGTGGGTGATGGTCATGTTTAACAACACAGCAGAAAATGTGAGTGCTGTGAGCTCAGGTTCCACTAGAGGTCATCAGGCCGAAATGCCACCCTCATTGGGTCATTTTCTGACAGTTGGGCCAGAAACAGTGACTTCAATAGTTCACTGGAGATTATGTCGTAGGACTTTAGCAGTTCTCCTGTTCCTCCTCACACAATTCTGAGTTGTTGTCCTTCTACATCCTTGTCCACGTTCCCTTTTGTTATGGCCGGTCTCCTGGTACCGCCTCTTCCTTCTTGACTGGGAGACCTGGCAAACTTTCTTGTGATGGAACTTGTGGATGCTCCATCCTGTAGGAGTCGGACTGCAACCTAAATGGGCTGTAGGATAACATTAAGTTCAAGATAAACGTTCTTGCCCCACAAGGTGGGAATTCTGTCTCGGGCTTTTCACTCATGCTGTTGCCATAAAATACAGAATCTCATACAGGAGATAAACAAAACCTAAATAAAGACATGCAGAGGTTAAGAAAAAGCACTATAAAATCAACATTCTCTCCAATGTCAGACACCATATCAAGTTGACGTCTCCCTAAAAACTACTGATCTGATCTGCCACTGACTTTTATTGACACTGGGATAAAATAATTGATGTGACATCTGCTTCCGCCTCTGCTGTCGCCACAGCTGCAAATCCTTCATGTTAAGGCGATAACTCACAAACTACTCCATGGATCATATTCAACTTTTTTATGTCTGTAGACCTTACTACACGGGACAACTAATTTGGGGAAAGGTAGGAAACATATTTCTGACACTCGGGGGAGATTTATCTTCAAATGTTTTCGAGATATAATATACTATAATATTTTGACTAATAACATAACATGAGGGGTTCAATCAGGGGAATAACTTGTATAATAGCTTGTACAGGAGATTAGGGGCTTTTCAGGTGTATAATCTTGCTGTCGGGTTGGACAGCACAGGCCTAGTTTGAATGTATTTCATTTGCTACAGGGAACCCTGAAGCTCCTACCAGAAGTCGGTAGCAAATTTCTACCGGATCATGCGATAGTGACAGTACTTTGTTTTAACAGTTACTTCAGCACAGGTCTGTAGGAAGTCTTTCTTTCTTACATGCACCTTTGGGTGAAACCACATTCATTCTTTGAATACAAAGTAGAATAGATACAGCTATTATTACAATAAAAAAAAATCCATTAAAGATACTGCAACAAAACAAATTAATGATATGGTGTATGCACATAAACAAGAGATAAAAATTACATTGTGAAAGAAAGCTCCACAGAAATAGGTATAAACAGATACATCATGCTAGGCAATTATACATCTAAGAATAAACATAAAAATAGAGTCAGTTGAATAATTTGTTATTTGCTCTGTGTCTGTCTGATGAATTTTACTTAAAACATTTCAATTTAGGTAATAAGTTCCATTCCAGGCTATAATATTTCCTTTATTTATCAAATGTTACACAATATATACATACAGTACAACATTGTGAGATTTATCTCTTCATTTAACCCATCCCTGAGGGAGCAGTGGCCGGCCCGTCTGAATCACCCGGGGAGCTGAGGTTTCAGGGTCTTGCTCAAGGACGAACAGAAAGTGTCGTGATGGCCTGGGCTCGAACCTGCGTCTCCTGGTTGAGGGATGACCGCTCTACCAATTGAGCCACCCCCCAAACACAGCTATTGGATTTATGCTTAATAGATCAAAAGCAGGAAGCAACTTTTATCCATCGTCTCATGATTTCTGTGACAGAAATCCTGCAAAAGTGCTTCCATTTCTGCGGAGTGTGTCTCTCCTCTGCTTGCGTTGACCTGTTTCTAAGATTCTCACTCTTGGCTGGGGATTTCTCTGCTCAGCTAGATTGGCATTCTGTGTTTGATATCTACTTAGACTCCACAAGATTCAGTTTTATAATTTTACACTACAAACTGATAACCATTATTATGATGTGCTCTGGTCTGAATTGTCTGATGTATTGGGTAAATTAAAATCATGTATTAATGCATTCACTTCATTTGGATTCAAAACATGCCTGTTTGTGTATAAGGTCTGGAAAGGCAAGTATGAAAAGCCATTGAAAAGAAGGGCCAAATGCTATAATGTTGATGAAACATGTTGCCCTTGGCGGAAATTCAAGACAGTCGGGGACAACTTTGTGCATGTTAACTCAGATATAAGGCAAACTCTGTTCAACTCTGGGTCAGTTACTTTAGTTACTTACTCTGTGAAACGAACTTACTTCCTGGCAGGTTTTCTTCTTCTTTCTAAGATTGTTCTTGACTCTTCCTTCCTGCTGAAACTGAAGCAAAGCTGTCAGACATGGGGTCTCCTTTTCTCCCCATAATTAATTAAATTTTATGTCAGTAGAGGACTGTGAGGCCCAGATTGGATGTGATGTCATTCCCTGATGAATACCTGGTCCGAAGTTAGGGTTTTCTCTTCACAGTTCATCAAGGAGCCATACATCTTCCGACTTTGCATTGTTTTTTGCAAACGGGAGCTTCCTCTACAGCCTCTTGGTAGTGGAACACATCAGCAAAGCTGATGTATGTAGCTCTGTATGTTAGGTGTTCCTTGAAGCGCCACAGTTTTCCCAATTTTTCATTTAATACAATCACAATCTCTAGGCTCCCCCAGGGTCGGAAATATACAACCGACCTTTCCCAAAATCAATCTAATTCTTCCTCTCACAAAGGTCTAATTGGCAATTAAATTTGAAAATGATCCATGAAACAGTTTTTGAATTATCAAAAGATCTGCAGACATGGCGATGACGATTGCATAATATCCCATACTTTTTTGATATAATTAATTCAATATGAAGTAGTGATAAATAATATTGTATCTGTTATTTGATACACTTTAGTAGAATCTTTAAATTTAACTTAAAATAGTAATTTGGTACAACTTAGACCACTAATAATTTGTAAAAACTATTATAGTTAAGACTTCCATTAAAAATGTAGTCCATTTAAGGTTCTAAGTTAATACACCTTAACCTGTTTTCACCAAAGTGGAACTAAAGTGGTTTAAGGCAACGGGTTTACACATGATTTTCTAGGAAGAAAATGTATAGTTAAGGCGAGGAAGAATCATCATCAGGATTGTAAAAGCTCACAGGTTTTCAGAGAATAAAGAAGAAAATAAGCTAGCATATATTAGCAACAGCAGGGAAATACTCGTGAAGCAGATGGCATGTGCAAAGAAACAACCTTTATGAGTCTCTATAAGCTCCCTTTATCCTGTGGACGCCTGAAAGTAGTTTTATAGTTGTTGCTTTGTTGTTTGGTTGGCTATTTTTAGCCCAATAGATCTCTCAAGTAACATATAATTGTATTTTATATTAGAGGTGCACTGATTGCATTTTCCTGGCCGATCACAGATCACCGATTGTTGTTATCCGTCCCGCCGATACTGATTTTAGCCGATTACCATTCTTTTTTTCTTAAACGTTTTAAAATCATAATGAGTTACGTATTTTATGTGCTCTTATTTTGAAGTAAAAAGGCTGGTCGGCCTTGTGTAATGTGCATGACCTGTTGACCTGACTGGACCTGTTGAAATTAATCCGTCCTCCCGGAGTGCATTTCTTAAACCAATTGTATGACATTTTGCAGTGAAAATAAAACTTTAGTGTCGTTCAATCCATTAAATGTTATATGTTGGCTTTCTTCAGGGACTTCCGTGCTTGTGACTGGCTCTAAGCTCCTACCAGCTTTTGCTGCTCTGCTAACATTATCTTCTCAATTTGCTATGTTCCTCGGGTTGATTGAGTTTGAAGTGTGTGATTACGTTCGGTGAGCCGAACGCTTTCGGGGATTTTCCGCCGCAGCTTCTTTCGTACTTACTGGTGTTACAAATTGCGATCTTTGTCTTTTCTGGTTTACTTGGGAGATGTTTGGGGCCTTTGGAGCTCACGCTTGGTGTGCGTCTAAGGTGCATGGACCTTCATGGGAGGTTGCTCGGCCAATTGCGGATTTCATCAAACTAGGCCTTCAAGCGTCGAACAATCGGCCAGTGCACCTTTATTTTATATGTAACTTAATACATTTTTTTTAATGAATAAATGAAACTATTAATTATAAACTCCCCAAATTTCAGGTTCATAATTTTCCTATCGTAGGTCGATGTAATCCAAATTTGGCGAAACAAATTCATTCAAGGAGATCAATCTTGTATATATCATATTCTAAAAGTTCATATTTAACTCACAAGGGGGAGCTTTTAGTTTTGACATAATTTCCGTTTTACTGAGTTCAATCAGGGAAATTGGGTGTATAATGCAGGGTGTTGGGGACTTTTGGGGAATATACCCTTTCTGTCGGGGATGACAGCATTGGCTTAGTTGCAGTTGGACTCTTCCCCGTACAACCACTATCTAAGCTGAGCCACTCAGCATCATTAATTTCTAGCATGAGGATCTCTCAACACTTGCTCCCTTGGCCATTAAAAAATTGCCACTGCTGTTGTACCATGGCTGACTGAGGGGTCACGAAGGGCTGAAACACTAACCTCCCAGTTAAAGGCATAACATTCTAATCACTATGGGCCACCATGCTGCCTAGCTCAGGAGCCATCCGTAACACTCTAAGAATATTGAGTCTTGGAACCTGTAAATAGAAAGCTTGATATCTACTGACTATGTGTTTTTATGTGTAAGTTTGTATTTGTGTGAATAAAAGATTGTGACATCAAACATAATTTTCCATTTTTCTGTAACGAGAACGAGAGCAGCAGCAGTAAAAACTGGTTTGTTTCTGCCACAGTGGGACTGAATATGAAACAGCATGCAGATGCATATACATCAAGAAGATTGCAAAACGCTCCATTCTGTGAACGAGTAGTGTTTTTTTTCCTTATTGGATTAGCAATATGATTGATGCGTAAATCGCAGAGGTAAACTGAAATTCTCTACTGGTTTCATAAAAGATATATACAAATATGAGTGAAAGAACATTAATACAGAGCTTGCACTCTGCATTCACATACTCACTGATGAAGCCTTACCACCATCTGTAGTTACAAGGAGGTAAATATTGTACAGTAAGCACAATGTCTCTGTTTTCGACGTAATCAAATGATGATGTGACCTTATCAAGTATACGGCCCAGAACTACAGTGGTGCTTTTAAAAGGTGAAATCAGATACTGAACTGTTATCAAATCCCACACGATAAGAAGCGTCAAGTCAGAGAGTGCACTGTATAAAAGACATAAAATAAATTCAACTTCACAAACATTCCCCCAGAGTTAAGTTAGAGCATAACAAATCTAGTTTACCACCTGGTCAGGGTGCATTATGTGCAGGGTGGTTCTCTCTAGACTTCTGCAAATAATTTTAAGATCTGCATTAATGAGTGATATTGGGGTGGTAACCAGCAGGGAGTGCAGGATCTTTAACTGGTTTAAGAAGGAAGCAGATGTTAGCTAAGTTCATGTTTGAAGGGAGCATAAAATGTTCCTATATTTTCTGCTCTAATTCAGATTCCATTAATCTTCTTTTTATATTATATCGATACTACCTGCGGTGCTGAGCCAATCAAGTTCTGGGTCAAGACAATGTCTGCTTGAAGGTCAATCAGCTGATTAAAGATTGTATGTCTCTTCTTCTCGTTTGAGCTAATTCCACGTACATTCCAGGTGACAAACCTGACTGGGTCATAGTTGGTTAACTATATGGTCTGAGTGTGTGTGTGTGTGTGTGTGTATGTGTGTGTGTGTGTGTGTGTGCGTGTGCGTGTGTGCGTGTGTTTGTGTGCGTGGGGAAACTGTATAAGAAGAAGTTATGTGTGTGTGTGTGTGGGAGCCTGCATCAGCAGTGGTGATTGATGCGTGTGTGTGTGTGGGTGAGTGCATGAGCGCTTGTGTGCGGTTGCATGGGAGCCTGTATTTGCAAATGCTATGTGTTTGTGCGCATGAGTGTAATACATGTAGGCGAGTACATGTGTGACAATCTGAGTGAAAAAAAGAAATGTACGTGTACATGCGCGGGCGTACGCAAGGGTGTGTATGAACGCCGTGGGCTAAGCATTGTGTTGATGTGATGCAGATAAGTCTCCTGTGAGCTGCGTTAAATAGGGAGAACATAAACGGGGGAAGATGAGGGAGAAACAGACATAATAAGAAAGGCTGAGGGAGTAAATTAAACATTATGCATGGGGTTCTAACAGACTTAGGCTACCGGGAAGTGCGAAGTGCATCTTGCATAATAGCCAGACGTTTACATCACTGAACACTGCACAGCTGGCTACACATAGAGTTTATCCACAGAGATGACAGCGTGGCATCCTTTCCGGACAAAATTCTTCATCGCTGGGAACAGGCATCTGCGCAGATCCAGAATCTTCCAAGGGAACTGGTTGTTTAAGTAGTTTGCTACATCCTTTCAAAAGAGAAACTTTATCAAAGTTTGGGGTTTTATTATGTTCAACTACTTTATTTGTAGTAAGTGCTAAAACAGTGATTAATCAGTCAAACACCTCGGCAAGCATTAACGTTAAGATTGATTATTAAGCAATTACGTGCTCTCTACCCCAATCACTATGAGAAAACTTGGATAACAAAAAAAGCTAAACTGCCAAACTGTAAAGTAAAGAGATCCAAAAAGACAAACCAACCCTTTGTATCTAGTACGAGCATGGAGTGGACTAGCCTTTCCCGTATACTGTTGTGCTTCAACCCAAAATATATAATCAAAATATGAGGAACCAATAATGGAGAACAAACAATACTCCAGCGTACTTACTTAACGCGCCGTCACCGCGTGTTAACGTTCCGTCCCAGTGGGCCTTCATCCGAGCACAAAGGGATACTGGAGATCAGCCAGTTTAAAGGGTGGTACCTTCTGAGGTCACAAAAGAGTTCTATGAGCTTGGTTGGCTTTTAGGTCTGATTGGAAAGTACCATGGCTTTGATCCTCTGATATGAGCATATTTGTGAAATGTCCATGTGACTTTATCACCCCTCGTATTTTGAGCACAACAATATACTTGGAAAGCGTGTCCATTCCATGCTCTTACTAGTTCCCCCCCTACTTTGGACAGCAGCTCACGCCAGAAGACAAGGGCCAATCCCCACCCTGGCCAAGTCATTGCTTTATGAATTGGATCAATTGACCGAAGTGAGGGCACATACAGTCTACTGCATGTGTAGATCAGGAATTGTGATCAGGAACTGATCAGTGTACTGCACTGATCAGGAAATAACCTTGTGCTCTCAGCTGAGGATCAGCAGAGTGATTTTAATCAACTGAGTGCAGTGAGGACATTTACTACACTGATCAAGACCTGGAAGACATATTTGTCCTAATTGAAATGTTCAAAAATGAACTCGGTAGTCACGGAAATCCCCACAGAGAATCAAAAGCCTACAATTGGCAAGACGAAAGACGAAAGACCACTCCAGGTCACGTGGATATTTCAGAAATATGCTCTTACCAGAGGATCAAAGCCATGGTACCTTCCAATCAAACCTCAGGTCATAACTCGTAGAACCATATAATCCCATACGAGTTTAAAGGTAAATTTTTGAGGACATAAACAGCAATGGGTTTATTAAGGAGTGTAGTTTTCGTGTAGAAACAGCGATGTGGGCAGAGCCAAACTGGTGGCAGAAAGTTAAAGCTTTACATTAGAAATACAAACTGGATTATAATTAATCCAGAGGTATTCTCTGATAATTTCAAGAGTTTTCCATCAGGAAAAATGTTGTCTTACAATAAAATGCTAACTCTTAGTAAGGGGGTGAGATTTTACCGGAGTTACCGGATATCATCGTATACCCTGTGTAAAAACTTATCGTCTATACGAAACATTTCTATACTTTAGGCATACGAATCTCTGGATACATACAATTTCATACTTCGCTGTCAAGTACCGAGATTTGTCAAAAGACTTTTGTGTATTACGAACCAACGTACTGCAACTGAATAGTCACACACTGTCTTCCATTCTGTCTTTAAAAAAATGGTTCCACAACACGGTTGTTCACCGTACATGTTAGCTTTGGGCTTCTTGAAACCCTAGGCCACCAATTGTTTTGACCCACCCATTATAAATCAAAACGTGATTGGTTAATTCACCAATTGGTTTCTAAACAAACACAGAAGCCAAATGCCTTCTCTTCCTGGTGTTGAAGTATTATCCAATCAGTGAGCCTACTCTACCTTTTCTCTGCCAAGTAATAACATTCACCAAAAAATCTGATTGGATAACCCTGTTCTGATGTATTCAGGACACTAACTCTTTCTTTTCTGAAGCAAACCGGTGGCAGTTCCATTCAGAAGAGAATAGATAATTAGGCCAAAATTAGATTTAGAAAAGAATAATCATTAAATGAAAGAAATTACATATGAAATTTGAAATGCTGATATGTTTGGCCCTCTCTGAGGGCCTAGAAGGCCCAGAAGGTTCCCCAATATCATTTTTCTTCAAAATACATACAGTTACATGTAACTAAGAAATTAAGATATTTTTTTATCTTTCAGTAATAAAAATAAGAGCAACAGCAGCAGCAGCATGGCAGGCAGAGGCAGAAATCTGAAGTTTTTTCAGCTTGAATAGGAAGGGTGAGTCTGATGATGAATTGGTAGAAAGGGCCATGTCAATCAAAAAAAGATAATCTTCGAAAAACTGACTATTGCACAACAGAAAATAATAACCTACTTGCCCACTCCATTCAGAAGGAGCTCATGAAACTGGAGCTCTACCAAGATGACACAGCCGGTTTTCAACCCCTCCATTTTCACCACCCACTGATGTTGGAAAAAAAGCCTGGAAAGATGTTTCTGTTTTTGGGAATAGCACTTAACCCACAGTAGCAGCCTTCAGCCTGATGAGAGTGGCAAAATAAGCAAGGTACTTTGTTGAGAGAGATTTAAATAGGCTCTGTTCAGTAGGACATTACTGCTCCTATTAAAATCAGACAGTATATCTTCAACCAATTCAACCACTAAAAACATGGCAAAGAATGAATGCAGCTCACCTTAGTGGTCTAAGAAGCCTGTCTTCTTTGCTGAATCTATGCATGTAGACATAACAAGATAACAACTTGTGCATTTAACAGAGGTATGGAAGCACACCCATTCTCTCACTCTCTTACTGTCCTAAGTGACCTCTGTGCATCACTCGTCCACTGCCCACCATCGAATTAGAAGGAGCCGGGGCCCTCTGCAATACATCATCCATGACACACACACCAACAGATACACACACCTCTGTATCTTCGATGACAAAGAGCGTCCAGCGTCCACCTCCAGTTAATCTAACAAAGAGGTGACCAGGCAAAACAAATTAATATTGGCTGTGTGATGCTTCCATGAAGTCTAACTTAGTATCTCTTGTTTACTAGAGGGTTATACCATAAGACCTAACTCAAGGTCAAGGGAATCAACCAATTTAAAAAAAAAAAGCACATTGCATTAACATCAAGAAAGGGACTTTTCATATATCTGGTTGTAGGTCATTACACCGGGTCTGGGCCTTGTTTTCCTCAGTGGGCTCGTATACTGAAAATGAATGTCACTGTACTGGACAGTAAAGGAGCTAAATTTCTTGTTTATATTTCTATATCAATGATTCCTGTATAGCAAACAATGCAAGGCTAATCTCTTACCAATGTAAACAGTTAATTCAGTAGTCATGAAGTCCATTCATTCCACTGTATCCAGTGAATTTTTTATCATTTCACATACTGAGCTTGCAAATTTTTCATTAAATAAAAGACATAAAGACAGTCATTATTCTGAGACCCAACTAGATCTGAAGTTTTGGACATGCTCTGACCCAATCGTCCACACATCACAGTTCGGCCCTCCTGGGTCTACAGATGTGCCCTTTGTCCTGGGGGTTGGGCCAGTTGATGCTGTCTGGGTTACTCTGGCGTTTTTTGGTCAGTTCAAAATCCCGGGTTGTCCCATGTTGCCCAGGGGCCTACCTGTGTCCACCTGTATGTCTGGCATATCTGGACTTCCCAGTCTTCGACCATGAGGTCCTCCTCCAGTTGTTAGCACGTGCCGCACTCCTGGCCAGGCGTGTAAAGCCGGATTGATTTTCAGAGAGATCAGTCGTATATTTCTGATACAAGCAAGGGAGGTATATTGCCAAACTTTTTGGGATATAAATTCTCAGGCATTGGTCCAATTTTGGTGCATATTAATCATCCAGAGGAGATAGTGTTTTAATTTAATAGTTCATATTCTACTCATTAGTGGGAGTTTTTAACGGAAGACACTGTCTCATTTACTTAACTTCCTAACCGTTTGTCCAGTTTAATCCAAATTCGGTGCATTGAATCTAGTAAAGGAAACCTATTTTCATAACATTATTTATTTTTAAAAGCTCACATTTTACTCACTAGGGGGAGCGTTTTCACGAAAAAGGCTGTTTTTTTTAGACATACCTCAAAAACTGTATAATGGATCAAACTTTAAATCGCCAGAGACAACTGGATTGATTTGGGGAAAGGTCGGTTGCTCATGTCTGACACTTGTGGGAGTTTTGGGGCAATAATTTCTCAACCATTGATCATTGATTATTAAGTCCAAATACCCATAATTGAATCTAATAGTTCATATTTGATTCACTCAATCGAGGGGATTGCTTGAGCTATGAAGAGAATTGGGATATACTCTTGCGTTAAGGACAACAGTTTAAGTCTAGTGTTTTAGGCAAAATTTTACGATATCATTATATCATAATGCTATACGCATACTCTTTGCTATAAGGTGTATTTTATTGAAGCAAGCATACTTACAAACAAATTAAATTGAAAGGCAGAGACATTAACTCGGGCAGATATTTAACCATACAAATATAAGACATCTCAGTGAGTAGTCTCTGGATCCGTGTTAGAAAGACCCTTCGACGCTTTCACTGTTACACAGGCATTTCCAACTGACAGGATGGCTGACACAACTGGAAACCCACATACAAACCTTTGCATAAATACTCCAAATCAGCTGGACACACACTAAGTCTCTTCAATCACATGTGCACACAGGGTCAGTGACAGCAAGGCGAGCGGACACAGTTTGTAGGACAGGATAGTGAAAGGTGTTTTATGAAAGATGAGAGCATGAATGAGAGGAAAGAGGACCATAAATACGATTAGAAAAATGGACAGGGGATGAAGAGGAGAAAGAAAGAAACTGACAGGTGCCAAACCATTCATTGAATCAGGGCTGATCTACATGCCACAAAAGATTTCCATCCTCGCGGCTCTACATTCAGTTAGTGTGCAATCTCATTTGTCAGAGACAGCTCTGTAGAAACCAACCTTTATGTCATGAAGAGAAGACTTTTTAAGACACATAAAAACGAGGAGTGGATTTTCAACATGGATGGTGTACTAAAAAGTGTTTACAGTAGGAATAGCATGTGTTTGCAGAAGTGATGACATGACTTACACTGTCTCCCATGTTGTTGGGCTGAGACTAAGGATGGTTTACTAGAACAGCTCCAAACCATCGAGCACGAATAATAAACAATGGTTTCAATATTAGACTCAACTTCCAACTGTTGCTGTGGCTGAGCTGAAGTACAAAACGGCTCACATCTTACCAGACCCGTATTATCGGAGAAATGGATGGCTTGAAAATCAAATCATGTGGCCGGATGTAACCTTAACCGAAATGTATTTTTATCTAATTGACACATGGGGTCAGTTTACCTGATACTCTATGCTAGCATTTATATCTTTAATGGCCTATGAACATGTTTAATGTGGTCACAATCATGAGAGCCAACTGCTGTTGGGGCTCCTAAAAGTCAGATGGAGAAATGTATATGGTATTTACTAAGCAAAACGACCATGATGATGATTATAACCATTATTATTATCATTATTATTATCATTATTGTATAATATTTCCCCGTAAGCTATTGCTAAATGTTATATTACTATTATTGTTATTATCAACCTGGGATCGCTGCTGCTGCCGCAGCCCGACACTAAAGAAGCGGAAGAAAGTGGATTAGCATAAGCTGATATAATTGCTTGATTTGTTGGGACTCTTTAGATAATCATATAAAGAGATTGGTCTAGACCTGCTCTTTCAGGGACAACTGTTTTTGTGAATTGCTGCTATATAAATAAAGATTGATTGAGTGAAAGAAAACACTTGAGTATAACTTAATTTTAAGTCACTTGTTGAACCATGATTTTATTCATTCTCCATCATTGGAAGGCAGTTAACAATAAGACAAGAATAGTCATCACAAGTCTATCGTTCTTTTTTGTGGGATCATGGTCCTTTTGCAGAATTCCTCTCAACTTATGCTAGTTAACAACATCTGATGGAAATGCATCACAACAATTGCCATTTTAGTTAAAAAACAGTTGATGTTCATAAAGAAAACAAAACCTTAAAATTCCATATTAATCAATGTTGCTCTGTTTTTGCTAACTATTCCCTCTTCTTCTGTCGACTGTTCCCTTGAGGAGTCGCCACAGCGGATCTGTTTCCACCTTGTCCTGTGCTCTGCAACTTCCTCTGTCACAGCAACCAACTGCATGTCCTCTCTCACCACATCCAGAAACCTCCTCTTTGGTCTTCCCCTTTTTCTCATGCCTGGCAGCTCCATCTCCAGCATCGTTCTTTCAATATTTTCACATTTTCCAAACCATCTCAATCTGGTCTCTCTTACTGTTTCTCCATGATGTCTAACCTGGGCTGTACTTCTGATGTGCTCGTTTCTAATCCTGTCCATCCTCGTCACTCGCAAAGATAATCTTCTGTCTCTTTTAATCACTTCCACCATCTCTTAACCATACAGCAGAGCTGCTCTCACTACCATCTTGTAAACCTTTCCCTTCACTCTTGCTGCTCCTCTTCAGTCACAGACTGTACTGTGACTGAAACTGTTAACACTCTTCTCCACCCCCCTTCACCCTGCCTGTATTCGCTTCTTCACCTCTTTTCCACACTCCCCATTGCTCTTAACAGCTGACTCCTGCACCTTCTTCACCTCTACTCCTTGAATCCTCACCGTTCCACCCACACAACGTTCATTCAAAAACATTAATTCTGTTTTGCTGCAACAAACCTTCTTTCCTTGTCTCTACAGAGCATACCTCCACCTCTCCCGGCTTTCCTCCACCTGCTCCCTGTTCTTATTACAGATCACAATGTCTGTGCAGATTTTCAATCATCCAGGTCATGGTAAGCCATTGGGTTGAATCCAAAACAACTGTACTGCTTGAAGACGTTTCACCTCTCATCCAAGAATCTTCTTCAGGTTAGAACTGAGGTCTGAATAGAAGTACAGATGCTTTGGATTCAACACACATGGATTAAAGATCAAACATGATAGTCCATAGAGTACCCAGACTGACCTGATCATTGAGCTCTGTGTTTGTCACAAGATAGCCTACATTTTTAGGTTTAGTTTTTAAAAAATGAATAAAACCACATGAATCCATCCCCACTATTCACAGCCATGATTTCATGTCAGTGAAATACAGCATCTGACGAAAGCTTCTACAGTGGATTCGGTCTTTACATGGAACCTACACGCACCATTTAACTGTTAACTGCAGGTAACCATGGAAACATGACTAGTTAGTGCTTCAATTACCTTTCTTAACACTTTAGCCTTTGAAAAGCTAAAGTGCAATCTGTGACCTGTCAAGAAAATAACTGTTAGACTATAAATAGTGGAATTCATGCAATAATGGCGACAATGTATCCGCCCTGTTCCACATGTGTAGCAGCCATGACTTAAATATTTCCACTAATGCCATTCAGAAAATGTATTTACAGTTTCAGCACTATTCAGTATTTCATCCTCTAATCAGCAAAAGTTTTTGGTATGAATATGTAAGGTAGTTTACCCAGGACACAATCCTCTGTGGAAATCAGCTGATTTCAATATTTTGTAATGTTATGTGTTTTAGATTTAAAGTTTATTTATTAAACATTCACTGTCATAAGTGCGACTCACAAGCTCAGAAAGGACATGAAATGATGCTTAGCTCCAAAACAGCAGCTGAAGGATTTTGACCATCAGTCTGATCCAACGATAAGGAGACAGTTTAGAAGAGAGGCATGTTTGTTTGAGCTATGCAAATCTATTAATTAAGCTCATATTGCTTCAGCATTATTAAGGAAGGTAGTTTAAATGACATATTAATGCAAAGTAAACACAAAACACATTACTCCCGACCAAACACTGTCGGAAACCTCTCAGGATCTGTGTACTGTCATCACTTACCTACCATCATAATGACTTCCTTAATGACTTGTGGTGCACTTGATTGTTTTGCCCTGTGTGATGGTGTGTTTCAACGGCAGTTTGTAAAATGATTCATTCAACTGTAGCATTTCATTTAGTCATTTTTATATGCTTTATGTCAACACCTGGGGTTCCTTATATTCAAATTACCAAATATAAACATAATAAAATAATAAGAATGTTTTCATTATGCAAATGAATCATACGGGAGTTCACAGCCACAGTAGGAAGATTGTACTTATTATTAATGTACACGTAAATACAAAGCATGTGGAGAAACAAAATAGTTAAACAACAAAATAATTAATTTAGATACAAAAGCCGTGCTGTTGTATCTAAATTAAACAAGTATTTCTTGGTTAATTGAGTGAGTGTATGTCAGGACACTGTAGAGAGTAAACAATAATGGACACAGTGAGAGTACTTCTGCAGAAGGTGGGGGTGGGCTTTCATATCAATTAGTCTCATCATTATTTTCAGTCTAATCATTCAGTCTTGGAGTTGGTGAAATTTGCCTGATAAAAGGAATGTAGAAGGAGCAGGTGATGGTAGTTGCTGGCATCCACCCTGAAGATCCCCAAAAACTTCCTCGGCACCGCCGAGGAAGTTTTTGGGGATCGGCAGCTGTGCCGTCTTACTCCCTGACTCAATGAGCTGAAGGCCTTTTTTGCTGCTGCCACATAACTTACACTTATCCTCACCCTAAAATCACCGGTACAGCTTTTCTACCAGAAAAAAGTTGGTGCTAGTTCAATGCTGGTGCTAGTGCCAGTGCTTGGTTGTTTCAACTTGCGCACCTCCTAAGAACCTGTTTGCTTTTCCATTGGCGAGGAACCAAGTCAGAGCCGCGCCATTACCTCACCGTATAACATCAGTACGTCACTCTCTGTTCACAGAGCAACACTCGTGCCATACTCAAGCACAACTACAAAGATGGAGGAACTCATGGCTTTGCAAACCTACATTGAGATCCAGTGCCGAATAAAAAAAAACGTTTGTTATTAATTTTAAGGTATGAAAAAATGTTTTCATTATTGCTAGATAATTAGATGACACTAGCTTGGCTATTGTTTTAAAAAAGGCAGTTAAGTGTTTGTACCATTTATTTTGGTCACAATAACCCCGCCCCCAGCGCCGGATATAATTGGTTGTTGGCTCTAGACCAGCAAAGAGTTGGTGCTTGTCTGGCACCAGTTTTGAGACCCAGGAGCTGGTGCTCAGACTATTGTAGAGCAATGAACTGGTGCTAAGTCATGCTCTGGCTCTGAATTAGCTCTGGAACCGGTCTGGTGGAAAAAGGGTAATGGACAGTTTGTGGGGACATGGGAGGGTGTTTTTGTTGTCCTTATCTGCTGATCACTACTGCTCTATAAGTGTTAGGTTGTTTATTCTAAATCCTTGCATCATATAAACCTGTGGTGGAAAAAGTAATTGTAACCCTTTAATGTCCAGCTCAACTCTTTAGTTAAGTACATTTGGAGTCACTATTTCTTATTGAAAAATGTGACGCTTGAATGAACCTGTTTATAATTTGACGTAGTTTCAGTAAGTATATGCTAAAGAGTAAGAGGCCAAGGACAGATCTATGTGGGACACCACATGTCAAAGTGGCCAGCAAGAAGGGTGGCATGAACTGTAGCTACTGAGAATGTCTTATTCGATAACTGGGACTTTTTGGGGGGGCATATTAAAGGATGAGAGGACTTACTAAACGGAATTGTGTTGATAAAACCAAAAAAAAGTCTAGTAAGGGTCTAATAGTTTTCTAAAAACATTCTTTACCAAAACAATTAAGAGATTTCACTTTATAATGAAGGTCGTAATGGTGAGCTAATCAAAATAAAACTATTTTCCATGAATTACAAAATGACATTTTTTTTTAACTGTTTAAAAGCCAGCTTGATCAAACAATTGGCATTTTATCGTAAATTGCGACTGTCTTTGACACCAAATTAATAAATACCTCAAAAAATTAAACATACAAAGAAATCATGTTTCCATTTTTTTTCTTCTTTTGGCTGAAGATATTAATGGGCTAGAAGTAAACTTAAGTCTTTTGCCGATGTCAAAATGTAGCATACAACACTGAAGAAGTACTTCCCAACAAGTTAAGTAGTTAAGTACAAGCTAAATGCTGCATGCTAAGCAGCATTTAACTTAGTACCTATATTAAGTACTATGTAAGAGTAGTGTGTATTTAAAAAAATATATACTTTACAGTTCGTTTGTTTTTGTTTCTTTTTCTTTTGTTTGTTTCTGTTCTTTTCTTTCTTCGATATTCTGTAACATGCTCTTGCTGCTGTAACACTCTAATTTCCCCCATGTTAATCCCATAGGACCCTGCTCAAACATCATCTCATGGATGTATCTAACAAACCTGGTATAGAAAACTTGTCAATGATCTATGAATCACCAAGGAATAACTGGATTGCAGGAATGTCAATGAAACTCGTGTTTCTTTGCCAGCTTGTAAATTTAATTAGAATAATGTGTTGATCACTCTGATGTTGAATTTATTTAATGACTTAACATTCTGTAGAGTAGCTTAGCTTACAATGTTATTCTGGGTTGATTCTGTTCCGTATTATTGACTTGTAAAGTTACGTGTTAATATTGTCATTCGACAATTGGCAGTTTCGATTTAGATTATAGCAGATTAGAAGTGTAACGTAACATAAAATGAAATAAGGGTAATGAACAACTACCTCAAAATGTAAGTACTTGAGAAAATGTGCTGGCTTTTTATCAAGATTAGCCGTAACCAATCAGGGTTGGATAGTAAATAATAAGGTTTGAGCCCCGTGTGTTCAGGAAACCAAAATCCCTCAGTCTACCACTGCAACAAAATACATGACTCGTTACATATGGTGGCAGTACTCTCTTCCTTCCATTTGTTACTTTTGATCTCCTTATCAGGTAAAAGTCTGACGAGGAGACTCCAAAGGGCTGAGGACGGTTCACCGCACTGAAAGACCAGCGCCGCAACTGCCCACAGGATGAACGTTTAACTTGAACCCGGTAACCTTTCAGACCAATTAGTGTCACATCATTTCTGAAACTAAAGCTGTCCCTGCTAGCACACACACACACACACACATACACACAAACACGCACTAATGTACAAAGAGAGACACACACAGGCAAAGGTGTAGACACCCCCCAGCCCCATCTGTTGCTTGGACCCTGTCAACTAAATGTCACCTGATGACATCATGAGCCTGTCAACCTTCCCCCTTGCCACACAAACAATGTGCACACACTCAAGTGGACACAAGCAAAACTGTGCATGTGACACCTCCTGCTTTGTCCTTTTTTGTGTCACCTCTACTCACCTTTCCTCTTTTTCTCCGCATCTATCTTCCTTCCTCTTTCACTTTGTTCCTCTTTTGTCCCTCCTTACGCTACTCCATTTTGATCAACCGCTGCTCCCCTCCACACGCTTTACTTTCTCTATTCTACTGTATCTCTCTTACATCGCCTCCTCTTCCACAGTTTCATCAGTCCTCTCCCTCCATTCAAATAAACTTTGTATGCAAAGGATTTTTCAACTGGAGTCTTGAAGTGACTCTGTAGGCTTATTCACACTGTTGCCTGACCTCTCTCTCCTCCATCTCCTTGCCTGCACACAAAAAGAGGCATTGGTACACATGAGCAGACGTTCAAAAGCAAAGGTGCAATCTTCTAGGATGTCAGCCGACTCAGAGGTACAATATGCATGGAGGCATGCTCGCTAATTAATCAAAAATACATAATTTCAGGATGACTGAAACGTCTTAACAATTGCATCCTGTGTCAGATTCTATGTGACAGTTTGGATCTTTTAGAATTACAGGGCTACACAAAACAAAGTTGTCATTTTAATTGTGGTTGTCATTTTACCGTTCGGGTTCATGCAGGGGCACAGGAAGGAGTTTTGGGAGAGAGGTATTACTGGACTGTCTTTAGAAGCGTGACAGCACAAAGCTTGTTTGGAATGGAAGGATAAATCTCCCGTTTGTCAGTGAAGCAGCTCCTCATACATTACAAATGTGTTGGTGTTGTTTATAAAATATCTATGCAACAAATAATCAAATATGCATGTTTCTGACTTTATTTGAGTATTCCCAAAAAGAATTTAAAGATAAAAATTTGGCATAAAAAGCTGCTACATTGCTTCATAAGAAATGTATTAGATCGCTGTCATGTGAAGGGATTGCTGTTATTCGGAAACAACTGACACTACAGCCCCTGAAAAGCTTTCAAAATTTTTGATCTCTGTGTTTTGGTTTTATGAGCATCTACATTGTTGTTTTGGATCAGTCTCAATGCACTCAGCTGCCCTGATCATCTTTTCTTTTCTTTTCTCTGCTAAAAGTATTGACCAAAAAACACTTCCGCGCATGTCTCCTTTGTCGTAATCTTCTTCCGGGCGCTTGTTGGCCGTTGGCACCAGGCTCATATCGCCACCTTATTAACAGGAGTGTGGCTCGTCTGCGTCATGTGTGAAAGTGTTTCCGATTAGTTGGGTCAATGCATGTAAACACCGGGTCAGAAATGACCACAGGTCATCTAAACAGGCGACCGACACTGACATTCGTAAAGGTTTAATTCGGATAGGAGAAAAGTGTCCCTTATTAAACCCACCTACTGTAAGCATATTATGATCCTGCTGGACCTGAATGGTAAGATTCCTGGATGAGACTCACACCTGAGCGTACCGGGTGCTCTTCTGTTATAACAGATCTGTCTGTAATAAACCCATAAATATCTATTAGACAACTAAAACCCCTCGAGTTATTTCCTATTCCTCAAATTATCAGAAGACGATAATTTGAAGATTTTATTATCTTCCAATTTTATTAGATTTTATGATTTTAATTATCAGAAGATTTTCCTTCATCGATTTGAATTGACTCCAGGAGATCTATTATATTTTACTCTAGTAGCTCATATTTTACTCATCGTGGGAGCTTTTTTTTTTTTTTTCTGAAACACTGTTATTCAGACATAACATCACATTTAATTTGAGGAATTCAATGAGGGTGATTGCTTGTACAACCCAGGAGATTGTAGGCTTTTCAGGGACATAACATTGATGATGGGGGAGAGGGGGTAGGCCTTCTAAGGTGTGGTTGAACATCCAAACAATGTGTGTCTGCTAATATTAAAACCTGTATAGGACAAACCCAGTCTGTCCTGCATGGATAATTGATTATATACATTTGTTTAGTCTATTTGCCAGTATTTTGTTGAAAATCTTGAAATCCATGTTAAGCATAGTAATTGGCTGATGGGAGGAGGGTTTGGTTTCAACTCGGCCCTGTTTCAATAAACAGGATATATTCACATAATGCAGTGTCGGTGGGAGTTTATCGGATTTGGTCAACGGGAGAGCATCCTGTGCAGGATCTGAGTTATCTGGCCCATTCGGCCCAAGGCTCTTATCAAAGTGCTATAACTTAATAGAGTTCATAACTTTAGCAGACTACTTCACGGTATGTTTGTTTGTTGTAGCCATTAAGGCCATTTATGATCCCGTAAAAATCAGTACACAGAAAAAGGAATCAGAATCTGTCTCAGTGGCAGACAATGCAAATGTAGTCCATTTGACAATTAAATCTTGCTAATGATGTCAATGAACAATGACGATGACGCTACAGATTTAAGTTTTGGCTGTGTGGATCAGAGATTGCATAAGAGGCATTAAAGTGCAAAACATTGTCATTACTATTAAAGAATGGTTACAAGTGAATCCACTAAACAACAGTGACACCAGGTTATCAAGCAGTATAAGTTCAAATCTTGTAGAAGACGGATATAAAAGACTGACTGACTAAGCTGGGCCCAAATCTCAAGATGAAGCTAAATTTTGAATGATTGTACTCACAACCTTCAACCTTCTCTAAACAATGTGGTTTATGTTTGACAAATTATATAATATTTCAAAACTTAAAATAAAATTGAAATATTCGGAATAGAATATTCATTCTCCTCGGTGTTCGCTGGCCAGACCAGCTGTTGCAGAACAGTGTGATAAAAAAAAAGAGCACATGGGGAAGAACAATATCATCAATACAACGAGAAACAAAAACCCATACATGCATAGATTGGCATGCATAGTAATGACACCTCTTTAGCGGGAGTCGTCCTTTCTGCTTAGATGTCCTCTTTAATATTTCAACCTTTATATTCTTTCCAACCATGTGTAAGTACACAGTGAGATGAAACAACCTGGGTCACGGGGTCATGCTGCTACACATGGACACACAATTTTAAAGTAAACAAGTGTAATCAGCCAAAAACTAGAAACAACAGGACATCAAAAAAACAAAAGAAGAATGAAGCATTAACAAATCTTCACAGTGCTCATAAAATTTGTGTATACTTAATAATGTAAAATAGACAGTGCAGAAAATGTGCTTTTTTTGTTAGTTGAGTATAAGAGTGTATCTCAAGTGAGAGTCATGTTGACATACAGTGTGTGGAGGCATGGGGAAAATGCTGCACAATCTGGCTATGAGGCTTTGGTAACTCTCAATTGAAAACTTAACGTGAGGATTGTTTTTGGTCTCTCACATGGTTCTTAGCTTTAGGGGTGTGTGTTGAGATGTCCATGAGGGATTGAAGAGTTAACACTATGCTTTTCATCACAGGTCCCTGCAACCGGAGCCTGTGGAGAAAGAAGATGTCCTGCTTGGCTTTCATGACTGTGGAACTGGTGGTCAGGGGCCAGGTGAGGTCCTCCAACAGC
Organism: Lophius piscatorius; assembly: GCA_009660295.1. Classification (NCBI taxonomy): domain Eukaryota; kingdom Metazoa; phylum Chordata; class Actinopteri; order Lophiiformes; family Lophiidae; genus Lophius; species Lophius piscatorius. Next base: position 1,593 of record VRLP01002207.1, on the reverse strand, counting down.
ATTCAACCTTCACCTGCTCTTTATAATAATAATAATAATACATTTAACTAGAGCTCTCAACCTACTTTAACTTTTTCATAATATCTTTTCATTTTAAGACCAGTGTCTAAGTTGATTCAATTTATTCATCTATAGTGGAATACATTTACCACACAGGTTATAGATTAAATGATTAAAACCTTAAATTCAACACAACAGTAATTAGGATTCAATTCTGGAAACAATCAAATCTGAGAAAGAGGGGATCAGAGTTTGTGGCTTTACAGAAATTGATTGCCATGGAACGACAACATTATAATTTCCTCCTTGTCTTTGTGTTGATTTAAGTGGAAATAATGAGGATCACAAGCCAGATGTGGTGCCTGGTCTCTTCATAGACTCTTCTTGGCAGCAGAGCAAATCACAGCTTTTAAATTTGCTTTCTTTTACTCATTCACCTCACAGTCCACAACTCTCGTGGGAGTAAATAAACATGCTTGCAAGCTTTCGGGAAGCGATGTAAGAACTTTAGTCCAACACTGTGCTGCCTTTCTTGGTGAGCATCCAGAGATGCAGAGAAAAAAAATGTGATGACATGCGTCTTACACCTGCATTTTAGCATAGATTAATTCTGCTGATTAAAGTTTTGTTACGAGGGACAAATAGTACAGTGTCTTTATCTCTTTGAGACTGTCACTGGTCGAAAATGAGAACTCACCAAGAGAAGAAAATACAAAACACAATGAAATACAAGCCAGAGGATTAAGGGGATTTGATTGAGGGGAATAGGACGGAAATAAAAGGGATAAAGATATAGTAGACAGACAATGACTACAAGCTGGTGTGTCCAATTAGAGGAGGAAAGGGGACCGTATATACGATGCCCTCATGTGAAGAGGGCCCACCATATGAAAATAAAAAGAAGTTGATCTTAGGCAAACATGAGGTTGATGAGATTTGACAACTGCATGGTTATTCCCAATATGTCCTGTTCCCTTAAATCACTTTTCTCCCTCTTGAATTTACTTCTTATTGAACATTCCCTTTTTTTTTCTTATTTCATCTTCACTTTCTAAATTGTTTTTCTTTGGCACAGTAGACACAAATGTGAGTTTCTGAGTCGATTATTTTGGAGAAAGGGAAAAAAGTTGGTGCAGGAAGAGTGAGGGGAAGCAAAGGAGACACATTCTATCATCGACTCTAATAAGAGGGAGAATCCTTCAACTGTGACCAGAGGTTGTGTTGGAAGCGAGACAACCAATTTGGCAGCTTACTAATATCGACAGACAACTGTCTGTCTGATTATATTATATTATATAAAGATTTTGCTAGGTTATATATTTCCGTTACTAGGGGAGCTTTATCTCCAAAAGTTTCCGGCCCCAATTACATAACCCTTTAAACTGATTTAGCACCAATTTGGTGCAAATGAGTTAAGTCGAGGAGATTTATGTTGTATATATGTATATATATTTGAATCTACTGCTATTTTACTGATGGGGGGCTTTTTACCACCACTAATGGATCATTATAGCTCTCTGGCATAAGTTGGCTACTAGCCTGCTCACTTACTTCTTGGACAAAGCTCATACAATTGATGGGGTTAATTTGGAA